>JAPXFY010006078.1:0-13487 GCA_030674185.1 Monoplex corrugatus
TGCCTTGGCCTTGTTCAATGCAGACTCTGCCTCTGCCTCCCTAAAGCGCACCAATGCCTGGAACACAACAATTATCATATCACCCTCTTGTGATACAATGAAATAAATGTGCACCCCTTAGCCCCAATCAAGAAAATTTCCAGACTGAAATGTGCATTCTGTATGCCTATAACTGGAAATTTTCTGGATTGATGACATGTTGTAAACAAGCCAGATAAACAAGCCAGCTTTCCTGATAACAACTAAAGTGAAAGAACTCCATAACAAGCAAGAAATACTCTCCCTTGCTTCAGTTACATCCAGCCGCAAGTAGGCCTACATGGTGATTGTTTTCATTTTTTTTTCTTCTTCTTTGGTGATTATTTTCCTCTTGTGCCTGGATTGTTGTTGCTCAACATGGCTGGCACTCCTTGTTGAAAACAACCATGACATTTCACAGCAGAAGAAAAGTGAAACAAGATTATTAATGATTCAGACAGAGACCAAAATAATTTATATGATTCAAAAGAGGAAACCAGTGAGACATTGCCTTGATTAATATGTGATGCTGTCAAGATGGGTGGCACTTAGAAAGACAATTGTGCTGAAGAACATTTTGTTTCAGCTGAAAGGACTGTGGCTGAGAGTGGTGATGGTACAGGTGACAGTGACATGGACTGGCATCTGACGTAAATGACTAACCTGTGCCTGGCACTTCTATGGTGTTGTGAGAAGATGAGGAAGGGGGAGTTGACAGAAAGTTGGTGATGCAGAAAGAAACAGGGAAAGAGAGAGGAGGCAGGAAAGGGTGTGTGTTGGTGCCACACATGCATCTCTGATTACTGAGTGGACTGAAGCAATCCAAATAACGTTCATTTCTCAGACAATCTTGTTATTACATAGAACACTGATCATTCCAAGCTAACTGATTATTTTGAATCAGGATCTGATCAATCAACTTGTGATACAATGAAACAGATGTGCACAAAAGTGATTCTATCCAAAACAACCTCAAAAAGCAGGAAAAAGTGGAAGTGTGAATATATCAGACATACAAAGGTATACACTTAAGCATGAAAACTTTCCTATTTGAGAAAACTAAGAAACACAAAACATAAATGGAAAAACACAGCTAGCAAACAACACCCACTTTCTTACAGATTTTGAAAAATATAGCCCAGCTTTGTTTTACAAAAAACAAAATGACAATTTCATTTGAAAACACACCTTTAACCCTTAGCTGTTCACAAGCCCGTAACCACCCTGCGGAAAAAATGTGCCGATCCGTTCATAGCGGTCGAGATCGCCCTACCTTTTCCGGCATACGTGTGGGGAATTTCCACCACTACTGGCCTTGCTGTCTTATCGCGCGCATGTGGTTAGAATCTTGGTCAGTCCCGCGTTGAATGTTCTAGAAATAGTACGAGCATTCTGGGATGCAAGGAACTTTCCATTCACTACTGAAAGACTTAGTTAATGATGCTGTGCAACATGCTTTCATTCACAACTGTGAGCGTGGGAAAGATGGCGAGTTTCAGTGAACAAGACGAATTTGTGGATTACACTGAAGCAGAGTTGCAGGAAATTTTTAGAGAAATAGATCGTTTAGAAATTGAAGAAGAAGATGAAGAAGAAAAGGAAGATGTAGAGTCGGATGTTAAAGTAGGTGGTGATGGTGAAGATGGAAATGACAGTGACATAGACGACGATGAACCACTGGCTGCACTGGTGCAGGCATGGCGACGGTGACACGTGGCAGTGAAGTCAGGGAATTTTCACAAGTTGTTGGGCCTAAACATTCGCTGCCCGCTGATGCGAAACCAATAGACTATTTTTTTTGTTTCTGCCATTAGAATTTTTTGTCAGTGCTGCTGAAGAGACCAACAACTACGCTGGTCAGAAGATTGCGGCAAAGGGGCAAAACCTGACCCACTTTGGAAAGAGACGACAGCTGATGAAATCAGCGCATACCTGTCTATTCTCATCATGATGGGGCTAAAACATCAGTCCCGTCTATGGTGCTACTGGTCAACTGATCGTCGATTCACAGATCAATGGATCAGCGAAGTGATGCCGAAAACCAGGTTCCTAAAACTGAACCAGTATTTTCACCTGTGTGACACAGCAAAGACACCTGCACGTGACAGTCCTGACTATGACCCGCTCTTCAAGGTCAGGTCCTTCATCAACCTCATCACACCACTTTTCAGTGTCAACTACAATCCAGGGCATGAGTTGAGTGTCGATGAAGCGATGATAGGATTCAAAGGCCGGATTTTTTTCAAGCAGTATATGCCTGCAAAGCCACAAAATGGGGCATCAAGGTGTGGGAGATGTGTAACGCTGAGACTGGTTACTGTGTCAACTTTGACATCTACACAGGCCATCACAGCCGGCAAAACACCGCCGTCAGCCTCGGGGAGGAGGTAGTCACCAAACTTGTTACTCCCTATTTCAACCAGTACCGGCATATTTATTTTGATAATTTTACACCAGTGTCCCCATCATGTCACACCTGTCACAGAACGGGACGTATGGTTGCGGGACGGTGATGCCAAACAGGAAGGGGCTGCCACAGCAGATGAAATCTGCCCAGCTGAGTCAGATAGGCGACCTCCTGCAGCTGCAGAAAGGTTCGATGATGACCACAATCTATAAGGATAAAAGGCAGATCTACCTGTTGAGCAACAACCAGCCACCAGGTATGACTACTGTGAAGGACAAACAAATTCCGACTGTCATCGCTGCCTACAACAAGTACATGGGTGGTGTTGACAAGTCGGACCAACACAGATCCTATTATCCAGTTGGCCATGCCAACAAGAAGTGGTGGAGGTACATATTTCATTCTTTGGTCAACCTGTGTATTGTCCAGGCTTTCATCACCTGGCAAAAGTCAACACATGACCCACCTCCAAAGAAGGGTTATGACCATCATCTTTTCCGCGCTGACGTCGCTGAACAGCTGCGATGTGGTTTCACAAGCCGAAAGCGCAAGGCTGTGGGCAGAGCAAGTCTGTGGCATATGCCCTGCAAACGATCGATCATCACAAGCTGGTGAAGCATGATGATCGAAAGAAGATATGTCGCCAATGTGACAACATGGGACGCAAGACACCATCAGGCCGCAAAGTGGAGACCATTTTCATGTGCGCTTTCTGTCAGGTGCCCCTTTGCCATGCCCGGGACTGTTTCCGGGACTATCATGCGCTAAACACCACGACACAGGCTACAACCAGTGCTTGTGACACCACTGGTGACACTGCCACTGACAATGATAACAACATCTCACCATCATCACAGTAGCTGCAAAGTTGCTGTATAGGCACATATGTGTAAATAGTGTATAGGGAATGAAATCTGTAGACGAACATGTACAAAATATCTTTGTAAAACACTTCTGTTTCTTTCTGTTTATGTTCATTTTGGTGACATCGTGACAATTCTTTTCTGACATTTGTGTTGTGCCTGTGTATTGGATAAAATACTGGAGGAGCAGAGACAGCGTCAGGTAGGACAGGTGTTGTGTTTAGAACTAACAAATGTTGTTTTTAGACAACAGAGCTTGTTTGTATGCTAACCATTGTATTGTCACCATAAAAATACCTCTGCCTGTGACATCTTTGGTGACAGGGACACGCACACTAGACCCAGGACACATAAAACCACATGCAAATCAAATTATGGACACTTGTGTATATGTGTGCAAAAAATCTTTCTTCTGTACTTTCAAACAAGTGAATGGCAGTATGTTTGTCAGCATGACTGTACTCGGATGAAAAAATGTCAGAAAAATGCGAATGCTAGGAGCTAGCTTTACATCTAGCAGTGCGAATGCGAAAGGGTTAAGGCATGTTATCATTTTTGCAGCCATGTAGAACTGATAATGCCAACTGATTTCCTTTCAGAATCAATCTTCTATAATGAAAAAAATTCACTACAAGGAATAGCTTTATGAAAAAATAACAGATGGGTTAAAAAAAGAATCTATTGCATTGCAAACACTTTGAATGATAAGGTATCATTTCTGAAACATCGTGAATTGGATATGTCGAATGAAAAAGAGAAACTGGGAACAAATGTTCGTGTTCCATTGAAAAAAGCTTTCAAGACAGTTCATAAAATACAAGTCAAACTGAAATGGCTACAGATATATATAGTACATAGAATTATTTAGTACATAGAATTATTGTAGACTAACGTCATACTGAAAAGAAATGGGACTTGTTAATAATTTTTATTGTGACTTGTTTTTAAATGAAAGATAGTATTGATCATATATATTCAGAATTATTTACATCAGAAACAATTCTGAAAAAGCATAGAATTCTTGAAGGAAAATTCAATAACAAACCACCAACACTGGATGAAGTGAAGAACGTAGTAAAGAAAGCCAGAGCCAAGTCAGCACCTGGACCAAACGGAATACCATACCTGCTCTACAAGAAATGCCCAAAAGTGCTCGAGTGGCTCCACAAGATGATTCGATCAGCATGGAGGAACCAGAAGATCAGCGACCAATGGATGAGAGCTGAAGGAGTGTACATTCCGAAGGAGCAGAACTCCAGCAGCATCAATCAGTTCAGGCCAATATCACTTCTGAACGTCGAGGGGAAAATCTTCTTCTCTGTTATGGCAGCAAGATTGACAAAATACCTGACTGAAAACAAGTATCTGGATATGTCAGTCCAAAAGGGAGCATACCAGGAATGCCTGGATGCTTGGAACATGCCACGTTGATTTGGGATGCCATCCAAAAAGCAAGAACAGAGAAGAGAGACATTGACGTAGTTTGGCTTGATCTGGCGAATGCATATGGATCAGTTCCACACGATATGATCCAGCTGGCTCTTGAAATGTATCACATCCCAGAAAACATCCGAACAATGCTGAGGAAGTATTTCAAGGGTTCTCAATGCGGTTCTCTACCAAAGAATACACCACGGACTGGATAGACCTAGAGGTGGGCATTGCAATGGGCTGTGCAATCTCTCCCATACTGTTCGTGTTGGCAATGGAAGTCATCTTGAAAGCTGCAATGAAGAGTTCAGGTCCAGTGAATCTGGGAGATGGATACCAGATGCCTCCTCTGAAAGCTTTCATGGATGACACAACAGTCTTGTCCACGGATGAGGAAGAGACACACCAAATCTTAAAGCAGCTGGATGAGCTGGTGGCCTCTTCAAGAATGAGGTTCAAACCTAAGAAATCCCGAAGTCTCTCACTGCGAAAAGGAAAAGTGGCAGATTCAGTCAAATTCATGGTAGCCAACCAAGCCATCCCCACTGTCACAGAAGAGCCAGTAAAAAGTCTCGGAAGATGGTATGATGACTCCCTGAAAGACACACAAAGGGGATGTGAAACCAAGCAAACAGCAGAAGAAGGCCTGAAGAAAATAGATAACTGCGGACTGCCAGGCAAATACAAAGTCTGGTGTCTACAGTTCATGCTGATACCAAAGCTGCTGTGGCCACTGCTAATCTATGACATTTGCACCAGCACAGTCGAAGCAATGGAAGCCAAAATCAACAAATACACAAGAAAATGGCTCGGTGTCCCACCTGGTCTCACTGATGTTGCATTCTACTGTCGTCAAGCAATGCTGAAGCTACCTCTGAAATCCATAGTGGAGGAATACAAAGTTGGAAAAGCAAGACTGTTGAGCATGCTGGAGGAATCGGAGGACAATATCGTGAGAGCAGTTCATCCAAAGCTGAGAACTGGCAGAAAGTGGAAAGTCCAAGAGGCTGTAAACAATGCCAAGAGAAACCTCAGCATCAAAGAAATAATTGGACACACGCAAACCAACAGACAGGGACTGGGAGCAACAAAAATGCAGTGGTGGTCCAAAGCCAAAGGGAAGGAAAAAAGAGACATGATCATACAGGAGTTGAAGGAAGAAGAAGATGTCAAAAGAGTGCAGAAGGCAGTCCAGCAAGGTCAACAGGGGCAATGGACAACATGGGACAGTGCACTCCAAAGAAGTCTCAGCTGGAACGATATGTGGCACATGGCTCCTCTAAGGATAAGCTTCCTCCTCAGATCTGTATATGACCTGCTCCCCTCGAATGCAAACTTAGTGAAATGGGGGAAAGCAGACGACCCAGCATGTCCGCTCTGTCAGAAGAAACAAACAGTGGAACATGTCCTAAGCTCTTGCAAAGTAGCGCTAGCCCAAGGAAGGTATACATGGAGGCACAACCAAGTTCTGAAAGTGATCACAGATGTGGTTAGCGAAAAAACCATGACCCCAAACGCACCAATTGCTATGACAACGTTCTACAAAGCAGGAGGGAAACAGGTCTGGCCCGAAAGGGCTATGACAACCAGCACATTGCCAAAGGGTCTTCTGGATGGAGCAGTCGACTGGAGTGTACAGCAGACCTCCCAGAATGGAGAAATTACCCAGATGTCATCAGCAAGACAGGCATGAGACCAGACATCGCTCTCCACTCTGACTCCTCGAAACAAGTGATTCTGATAGAACTCACTGTGCCATACGAAAGCAGAATGGAAGAAGCACATATCTACAAGACCGAAAATACGCCGGTCTTGCCAGCACCCTGAAGAAAGCAGGTCTGCGGGTCAAAATCTTCGCCATAGAGGTCGGGGCAAGAGGGTTTGTGGGCACCTCCGCTTATGATCTCATGAAACAACTCGCCATTTCTGGGAAGAAGAGGACTAGAGCCCTTAAAGCGATGGCAGAGGCAGCAGAAAGGAGCTCAAGCTGGATCTGGGCAAGGAGGAACCAAAAAAGTGAACTTCATAAGGATTAACTTCCCTACAGATGATGTGTGCCCCGTTAGCACATTGGTAAAACCGCGTACCGCAGTTCTGAAGCGCAGAATCGCCCAGGTTCGACCCCCGGCGTGGGAAAAAAAAAATAGACAACAGCAGAAGGGCATCCAGGAGTCATGACCTGGATGTGGCCCGGCCCCCGAGAGTGTAAGGAATTCAGGGCCGAAACACTTGTCTAAAGGGGTTACTTCTCTGAAGACCTTCTGTTGTCTAGCTCTCCCTAGAGTTTCTTTCTACCTAGTACATAGAATTATTTAGTACATAGAATTATTGTAGACTAACGTCATACTGAAAAGAAATGGGACTTGTTAATAATTTTTATTGTGACTTGTTTTTAAATGAAAGATAGTATTGATCATATATATTCAGAATTATTTACATCAGAAACAATTCTGAAAAAGCATAGAATTCTTGAAACAAGCATGGGAACTGGTCAGGATGGAAAAGTGTGAACATTTTACAAAGCTAGGTCAAAATCTGTGCAATCTGAGGCTTTTCTGGCAGCCTAAAAAAATATTTGTGGCAGTCAAAATCATGACTGTTATATGAACAGTGACAACAGGACAAAACCATAATAAACAATTCAATTAGCACTGTTCTGACACAGCAAGCATCTTGAATGCCTGCCACAGTGAGTTTTCTAGTCCATTCTCCAACCCGTTCTTCCCCCACTTGCTGAGATAACCAGTCCCATCTCCACCAACTTGCTACACAGTCTCTAACTTCATCTAGTCTGCTGACAGTTGACGCCATTTTCTTTGCTTCACTGACAGGTGCAAATGAAACGTCCCAAGGCCATCTCTAAAGCGACCCTGATAACTGGCCCTGAGAAATATTGACTGGTTCCATTCAAGTTAAGGGAAGCCGTTTAAGAATAAATTGATTTCGATCACTCAGAAAGTTTTTGCCAGAAAAGGCTGAAAATCTGCCAAACACTACGCCTGCTTTTATGAGGCAGATTATTTGGTGAGACTGGTGTCTATGTTGTATGTGAAACCACTGCAAAAGACTTAATCTATCTCTCAATAAATTTTTTTGACAAGCTGTTGATTTTATTCTTCTGAATATTGAACAATGTAACGTTTTTTACCTACATTTTGCATAAATGTTCTTTTGAAATGGTTAATTTTTTGTCACCCAAGTCACAATATTGTTATTGCTATTTGAAGCCCAGCCGACTGTGTAGAGCCATATCAGGGCTATAACCGCTTCAAAACACACAAAACTTCAACAAGGAAAAAAAATAAGAAAAGAGAATAAAGTACAAATATCACTGCATTCGGGCACATAATCTAAGGGCATGCCCCTGGCGCTGACCACTCCGTCCAATTTATCGCACAGGGGATTTAAAAAACACACCTGAATACAAATATAAGCACACCTAAGGACACCAAAACATATATAAAACAGGCATGAATTACTTAAAATTGCTTCCGCGTATCTCACCTCCCTAGAGCCAAAAATGCACTTAACACATGTATTCAATTATCAATCCTAAGAAAAAGTACATTTCATCAGACGGCAGATGCACATCAGAAATAGCCAGCAGAATCGGCCAAGCCAAAACAGCATTCAAGAAGATAAGCATTCTTACCAACAAATGCCTGTCAATTAACATCAGGAAGAGAGTTCTTGAATGTTATACAGAACCAATATTGTTGTACGGATGCGAGGCGTGGACAGTCAACAAACAAAGCCAGAACAAGATTGAGGCAGCCGAGATGTGGTTTCTATGAAGAATGTTGAGAGTTCCATGGACAGCAAAGAAAACAAACGAGACAGTCTTGATGGAGGCAGACACAAGTAGATCACTCATAAGGAAAATTAGGAAAAGACAGGCAACATTTATAGGCCATTTTATGAGGAAGGGGGATTTGGAGCACCTGTCACAACAGGAAAGCTGGAGGGAAAGAGAGCACCGGGTAGACCCAGGGAGAAAATGCTGGATGGACTTGCAGAGTGGCTGGGGACGAGGAGGGTGGGGGAGATGCTAGGGGCAACGAGATAGAGACAGATGGAAGTCCATGATCGCCAACGCCATGCAGCAGAGCACATGATGATGATGAAGAAAAAGTACATAAGACTTTATCAAACACATACAGGTGAATGGACCATTAAGGCAGAAAATGATAGGTAGAAATGACAGAAAGCAAAGGAACTAGGCAGAAACAAAGAGAGTGACAGAAAAGAGGAAATTTCTAGCTCAGAATTTCCAGAAGGTGGGGGATACTACTTATAATAAAGAGCCCCCGGCATCCCCATGGGAGAAGTCACGATATAAGTAGGTAGGTTTAGTCTCTCTACACTAATGGCTAACATGCAACAGTACTGGCAAAAATTGCTGATTTTAAATTGCTTCCGTTCGTCTACCATTCACCACTGGAAAATATAAAAAATTATGTTAACACATTAAATGAGCTTCAGGCATGAAACATATGTCTTTATTTCTGGTGCGAAAGAAGTGTGCTTTGACCCTGAGCAGTCTAAACACACATATTGAACGCAACATCAGCGGCGATGTGCAAAGTTTCTCATGCAGTTTTCCTGGGACCGATCAATACCAGTTGTCAGAAATGCTGTTGGAACTTTTACAAACTATATGCACAGCGCTGATTTTGGTATCAAAGGGAACAGCCTGAAGGATCCAGTGAAATAAATTTCGTGATAATTCCTTTTATTGAATACTGTTCTTTTAGTGCCAAAATACAAATGTTTTTCTAAAAGGCACAGTAAAGTCAACATTCTACACGCACAGTGTTGTATTATCATTCATTCTGTAGAGAATTCAACGGTTCTTGCGATTATGCAAATATAACATAAACTGCCACTTGTAAAAGTTCTGTAAGCCAATACGGAAGGCACTGGCACAGTGGACCCGGTTCAACAACACTGTCTGAAACTGGTGCAATTTCTGAACCGAAGAACGACTTTGACTTGATAGATCTAAAAAACCTTGATCGTGATCTTGGTGAGTAAGTAAGCGATTGTTAGTCTAACCTTTTTGCTTCTTTCTTTTTTCAACGGAACTTGATGTTTCATACATTATTAACCTCTTAAGTGCCGTCAACGTAAAATTTACAGAGCTCCCTGAGCCTTCCGTGGTGCCTACATACGTAAAATTTACGGAGGTAGTTTGACGCACATTTCAGCCTAATGTAAATGGGAAAGAAGCACCGACTGATGTTGTCAGTCTCAGAGAGAGTTCATAAAAGTGACTGGCTTCCCTTACATGACTTTTTGACTTATGCAACCCTCACCAGATTGGTTTTATTTATCTGAAAAGAGAAACTGGTTTTCAGCAAAATGCTGACACTAGGACTGTCTTGCAATGCTGCATGTTTTCAGCCTTTGAAAGCATGTGAGTTGAGTCAAGAACTTATAAACGACTGTAAGATGATTCAGAAGACAATTCTGACACAAGAAGAGGTTGAAAACAGCAGTAGTTACTCGCTGTTGATATGAAATGTGCAGCAGACAAACCCAACATGAACAGTATTGATTTTCCGAGCACGTGACACAAAGGGTTTGTGGCTACAGGCAGCTAGCCAACTTTTCACATTGTACTGACAGACTGGACCACATTGTAGAATAAGCCAACACTGTTAGTGAGTAGTATTAGAAGTGGCAAGGGGAAGACTAGAATGATGGAGTGGGGTGGGGGTGGGGGGGGGGGGGGGCGTGCGGCAGCCGACGACTTGACCAGGTCAAGCCACTCAACGCACTAGCACACTGTGGCTATTTGTTGCTCTAGGATGTGTCAGTAGGAGGTCATCCAAAGTCTGAATACTTTTAGATTTCATCAGGAGGGTCATATCTTCTTTTTCCCTTTGTTTTTTTGGTTTCTATCGCGAGCGGTTGAGTTTTTTTTACGGGAATTTCTACAAAATATTACAAATATGTAGTAATTTCAAGAAATTACTACATAAATCATCTGAAAATACATTTAGTCATGCCTAATGCACCAGTCTGTGTAATTTCATGCATAGATTGCCATAACTATGGAAGCAACAGTTGTTTTAATGTACATGGTAGCGATGCAAACCTTTCCCCTGGCACATGGAAAACACTTTATGTCAAAAAATGTTGGCACTCAAGGGGTTAATACCAATTTTTAATATATTTTCTTACCAGGCATGTGCTTGGTCTAGAATAGATCGTTATCTCCCACGACAGAAGAAAATAAATAAAAAAAAATAGATCTACATCTTTCAGATACCAATCAGAAATGGATACTGCTGGTATTTTCATAAGAAATTTTTTTTTAGAAAGTTCATAGTTTCATTCCATAAAGAATATGATGAATAAGCATAAGGAATCTGATAAAAAAACTTCTACAAGAACAATAATTCGGGTATGGGAAACTGCATAAAAGCGAAAGTAGAAATGTTTTTCAAACTCTGTTCAGGACCAAAAATAGATAAATACATTGAAAAAAAATTTTTTTTTTTAATCCTAATGTTGTCATCAGGACACAGTGTGTGTGTGTGTGTGTGTGTGTGTGTGTGTGTGCGCTGCGCGCGGGGATGATGACCAGTTCAGCTGCGTGCATGCGTGCGTGCGTGAGTGAATTTCAGATGATGACCAGTTCCAGCTGCTTGTTGAAAGACCAAAGAGAAAGGGCTAGCCAGCATATTTGCCAAACATGTATGTAAACATTTATACATAATTATAGTTTCAACTTTACATGCTGAAGACCAGAGGGGGCACATGGAATGAGTCCAGAATCTCTTCACTGGAGATAAGAGTAGCTCTCTCTCCGACCCCAGGACAACAGAGGAGTTCGGCAATTCCCAGGTGACTTGAGCAGCCCTGTTAAGGATAGCAGTGTTCACCCTGTCTGAAACACTGCTTGTCCCATTACTCACTTGTTTACCGCGGCTGGCAGTTAGCCCTCCTGTGTTTGAAAAGCAAAATGATCTTTGGCACATGGAACGTCCAAATACTTTATGGACAGGGAAACCTCAACAAGACTGGAGAGGAGAACAGCTCTCATCGCAAAAGAACTGTCACGCTACAGCTCTGATGTTGCTGCACTCCGAAAAACTAGACTGGCAGACGAAGGATCCGTTGCTGAGCCCAAAGGTGGCTACAATATCTTCTGGAAAACTATGCCAAGATGAAGAAAGAATTCACGGGATAGGACTAGCACTCAAGTCATCACTTGTCAAGCAGCTACCAGCTACCGCCATCAACAAACAACTGATGAAGATCCGCCACCCACTGAATGCCTCCCGTTGATATAATCATCAGTGCATATGCCCCAACACTGACCAGCAGTGATGAAGCAAAGGAAACCTTTTATGAGGATCTGAACAGTCATGTCAAGGCTGTACACCCTGGAGATAATTATGCTCATACTACTAGGTGACTTCAATGCAAGCATTGGCACTAACTACAAAAACTGAAAGGGCGTGCTGAGACCCATGGTACAGGCAACATGAACTCCAATGCTGCTCCTCCTGAGCCTCTGTGCAGATAATGACAATCACCAACACCTTGTTTAGGCAAGCTGACAAATACAAAAACGTCTGGATACATCTTAGGTCCAAGCAAAGGCATATGACTGACTATAGTGAGCTCAGCAAGGGAAAGAGAAACCAAAGCAGACCACTAACACGTTTCAAAGACTGCATCAAGGCCAACATCGCCCACACTGAAATAACCCCCAAGCAGCTTGAGGAGATGCGGACAGGATTGGATTGGTTGGCGTGCCCTGATGCACAAAGTATCAGTGTCAATTAAAGAAAACCAATGTGACAGCATCATCGAGGCCCTAGCAAAGAGGAAGGCAGCAGTAGTGGCACCCAAACCTCCAGGACAATTTCCCTGCCCTGCTGCGGATGTCTTTGTTGTTCCTGCACTTGGCCCCATAGTCACCTCCGTGTTCACCTCCGCACATAGTTGTCATTGTCGAAACCAACGGTCCACCACTAATGTATGTATGTATGTATGTATGTATGTATGTATGTATGTATGTATGTATGTAATGTATGTAATGTAATGTATGTATGTATATAAGTATGTATGTATGTATCAGTCTGGTCATGGTGGTAGCTGCCTTGCCGATGTGCCTGTTGAGCTCTGCGTCAAGTGAGAGGTGTCTGAGATAGTTGAGCCCAGATAAACGAAGTCATGGACGACTTCCAGTTCATGGTCATTGATGCTGATGGTTGGGGGAGAGTCAACATCCTGTCCCACGACCTGTGTTTTCTTCAAGCTAACGGTAAGCCCGAAGTCTTGGCAGGCATCGCTGAAGCGAGTCATGAGCTGCTGTAGGTCCTTGGCTGAGTGGGCAGTTACTGCTGTGTCATCTGCAAAGATGAAATCACGCAGGCACCTCAGCTGGACTTTAGTCTTGGCTCTTAGTCTGGAGAGGTTGAAGAGCTTACCATCTGTCCTGGTTCGGAGGTAGATACCTTCAGCTGCAGGACCGAATGCGTGTTTCAGCATCACAGCAAAGAAGATTCCAAACAGGGTGGGAGCCAGGACGCAACCCTGTTTCACTCCGCTCCGTATGTTGAAGGCAGCTGATGCTGAGCCGTCAAAGACGACGGTGCCTTTCATGTCTTCGTGGAAGGATCTGATGATGCTGAGAAGTTTGGGTGGACATCCGACCTTGGGAAGGATCATGAAGAGGCCATCCCTACTGACCAGATCGAAGGCCTTTGTGAGGTCTATGAAGGCAATCAAGAGTGGCTGCCTTTGCTCCC
>JAPXFY010006079.1:5000-13487 GCA_030674185.1 Monoplex corrugatus
TGCCTCCTTCGTCTTCTGTCCCGTCGTTGCTGCCTTCATCTTCTGCCCCACTGGTGTCGCCTTCGTCTTCTGTCCCGTCGGTGCTGCCTTCGTCTCCACCTCGGCCGCCGCATTGTGATAAACTAAAACTATGCCTTTTTAACGCTCAGTCAACATGCACTGATGGCAAAGCCGATGTCATTGCTGACTTTATCGCAGATGAGCATGTTGACATTGCTTTTATCACCAAAACATGGCTTAACCCCCTTGGTCATGAACCTATACATGCGAGTCTCACTCCGAGTGGTTACAGGCTTGCTTCTTTCCATCGCTCATCTCGAGGTGGCGGTATCGCCATCCTCTACAACGACTCACTCCATTCCCGCCTATCTTTCTCGCAGTCTCTGCCTTTCTCCCATCCTTCTTTCGAGCACGTTGAAGTATCCTTCCAATCCACCCCTCACCCCATCACCTTCTCCTGTGTCTATCGACCTCCACCTAGCTCTGCCAACAAACTCACCACATCCACGTTTCTCTCTGATTTTGACCAACTGCTTGACCACTACTGCCTCTTACCTGGAAATCTCATCATTCTAGGTGACATCAATGTCCACTATGACAACACTCACCGTTATGACACAAGACATATCATCAACTCTCTGTCCAATCACAATATGACTCAACACATTTCTGAACCAACCCATCAAAAAGGTCACATTCTTGACTGGATCATTTCTCGTGATCACCACAATTCAGCTACTAACAACTGCTTAGTTCTTTCTACCCGTCTAACTTCAGCCCTTCCATCTGACCACTCTGCAATTCTCTGTTCTCTTGACATTTCTCCTCCTTCCCGTACCACGCGTACAGTGACTCGACGCAATCTCAAATCTATCGACCTCTCCACATTTTCATCTGATGCCTCCGTCTCCTTTCTGAAAAGTCACATAACCTTGCCGATGAATTCTATACTACTCTCCACCATCTTCTGGACACTCATGCTCCAGCCACAACCCGTCTTTTACCTGACCGTCCCCCTACCCCCTGGCTCACTCATGAGATAGCCTGTGCAAAACGTGCCCGCCGCAGAGCAGAGCGCCGCTGGCGCAAATCCAAACTCACTGTACACAGGCAACTTTTCCAAGCCTCTAAAACAAAAGTATCCACCCTCATTGCATCTGCAAAAACAAGCTATTTCCAAACCAAAATCCTGAATGCCTCTTCTTCAAAAGAACTCTTTACAACCATGAATCATCTCCTTGGCACACGAAAAGACTTACCTCTCCCAACAAAACATACAAATGAAGAACTCCCATCTGTATTCTCTAAGTATTTCACCACCAAAATACAAACTCTTCGTGACAGGCTTGACAGGACACCCTGTCAACCATGCCCACCTGACCCTTCCTTCTCTGGCACACCTCTCACTACTTTTACCCCAGTCTCACAAGAAGAAATTTTCAACACAATCAGATCCATGTCGTTCAAAACCTGCGAACTGGATCCTCTTCCAGGTTCTCTCTACTCCGATTGTCTCCCTACTCTCCTCCCATTCATCACTGACATCATCAACACTTCTTTTCAAACTGGAACTGTCCCAGATTCTTTCAAGTCTGCTATTGTTCACCCTCTCCTCAAGAAATACAATTTAGACCCAAATGAACTGAAAAATTACAGGCCTATCTCTAATCTCTCTTTCTTGTCAAAACTCCCTGAAAAGGTCGTCCTCAACCAGCTGAACTCTCACCTGTCTGCCAACAATCTCCTCAATCCTTTCCAGTCAGCCTACCGCCAGTGCCATAGCACTGAAACTGCCCTACTACACATTCTCAACAATCTCCTCCTTGCAACTGATACTGGCAAAGTCTCTCTCCTCACACTCCTTGATCTGTCTGCAGCCTTCGATACCATTGACCATGGTATTCTCCTTTCTAGACTTCATCATACTTTTGGCATCTCTGACATTGCTCTCTCCTTTTCACTTCGTATTTATCAAACAGAAAACAAACTGTTCTCATCAATGGCACTTACTCTCAACCTGCATACCTGACCTGTGGTGTTCCACAAGGATCTGTCCTTGGCCCTGTTCTTTTCACTCTTTATACCTCCCCCCTGTCCACCATCATCAACTCCCACTCTATAAAACACCACTTCTATGCTGATGACACCCAACTTCAAGATAGTGACTCACCTGATAATATACAGCGCCTGTTGACTTGCACCACTGAGTGTTACTCGGACATTAAGAACTGGATGACACACAATAGACTTCAGCTTAATGACGACAAGACAGAAGCTATCCTCATTGGCACCCGTCAGAAACTTTCCCAGCTGCCTCCTCTTTCTCTCCCATTATGTAACACATCAGTCCCAATTTCTGATTCAGCTAAAAACCTTGGTGTCTGCATTGACTCTACCCTGTCCATGAACAACTTTGTTTCTCAAACTGCCAGATCTTGCTACTATCATCTCCATCGTATAAGCCTGATCAGGAAGTATCTCTCTGTCGAAACAACTGCAAAACTCGTTCTCTCCTTCATAATGTCTCGCATTGACTATTGCAATTCACTCCTGTCTGGTCTTCCTGCCTCCACCATTCACATCCTACAGCGCATTCAAAACAATGTTGTACGCCTTGTACTCAAAAAGAAAAAAACTGACCACATATCTCCTCTCCTGGCACAACTTCACTGGCTCCCTGTATCAAAGCGCATACAGTACAAACTAGACACCATGTGCTACAAAAGCCTCCATAACGCAGCCCCCGATTACCTGTCAAGCCTACTTGAGATCTATGTTCCCTCACGTACCCTCCGCTCTGCCTCCGATCCTCTGACTTTTCGCTTTCCACGCACTAAGCTCAATACCTATGGTCCACGAGCCTTCTCTGTTTCTGGTCCACTCTCCTGGAACAAACTTCCTCTCTCAGTCCGTCAGCAACCTACTTTTGCCTCCTCAAGTCCGCTCTCAAAACTCACCTTTTCTCCTCTGCATAAAATCCTAACCTCACTCAACCCCCCTCTGCAGCCTGTCTCCGCTCGGAGGGGAATCACTTTGTTTTAATATATAATTGTATATGATGTGCTCTCTGTGGTTTTCCATTGGTTTTATTCTTGCTTTTATTGCTTTTATTCTTTTCTCCCCATTTGTGGCCATGCATGTGTGTGTGTGTGTGTGTGTGTGTGTGTGTGTGTGTGTGTGTGTGTGTGTGTGTGTGTGTGTGTGTGTGTGTGTGGTGTGTGTGTGCGTGTGTGTGCGTGCGTGCGTGCGTGTGTGCGTGTGTGTCTTTTCGGCGCTTGGATTTGATTTTGTCGAGATTTGCGCTGTATAAATGTTGTAATTATTATGTATGCATGTGCGTACGTATGTATGTATGTATGTATGTATTTATACGCTTAGATTTATGTATGTATGTATGTATGCATGTATACGCTCAGCTTAGATTTATGTATGTAAGTATGTAAGCATGTATGTATGCATGTATACGCTCATATGTATGTAGGTATGTATGCATGTATACGCTCAGCGCTTAGATTTGATTTTGTCAAGATTTTGCGCTATATAAATAAAATTATTATTATTATTATATCGATGAGGATGATAATCATGATTCTATGGAGTTCCATCTAGGACTGAGACGGCGTGACAGGGCTGTACTCTACGCTTACTATCATACTATATCTTGCTGTCAACCAGGCCCTAAAGATACAGACACTTGCGGTGCTGGTCAGAAGATTTGAGCAGCACCCTCAATGACGCATCCGTGAAG
This sequence comes from Monoplex corrugatus, assembly GCA_030674185.1. NCBI lineage: Eukaryota > Metazoa > Mollusca > Gastropoda > Littorinimorpha > Ranellidae > Monoplex > Monoplex corrugatus. Next base: position 8,749 of record JAPXFY010006079.1, read on the forward strand.
TGGATGAGATTCGACTGTGTGGTCCCAGTCTTCCCAATGAGCCCATAGCACGCCCAACTCTGGGTAGGAGCCGGCTAGAGCTCTAAAATCCCCAAATGATATATTTTTGAAGGGATTGATGGCGATTCGAACCCACAACCTTCCAGTCGGTAGTCCATTGCGTTAACTACTAAACCATGGCGACTGGTTTCAAAGGACATACTTAACTCCATGGATTTCAGTCGGCTTGACTGTCAAACTGTACTGCACTAACTAGACAAACAAAGATTCTTCTAACTGAAAGCTACAGTAGCTCATCAATGTTAGTCATTTTCAACACTATTAATAATGAAATATGTCAACGGTGTTAGAGTCATTTTCAACACTCTATTAATAATGAAATATGTCAACGGTGTTAGACTCATTTTAAACACTCTATCAATGATGAAGTATGTCAACGGACCTCGATAGTCTCCTGTTACAGTCCCACTAATGTAAGTGATGAAGTGGAAGCCAAAAGATTTTATCAGGACTTAACATCAATCACCAGACAAGTCCCGAAGCACAACATCCTCATTATTGGTGGCGACTTCAATGCACAACTTGGAAACCTTGATGGCTTCAAATATACATATCACTCTCAGACTAACAGAAACGGCTCTATGCTAAAAGACTATCTCAATGAAAACAATCTTCTATGCCTCAACACTCTATCCCAGAAAAGACCAGGTCAGCTATGGACACACAAATCTCCAAATGGGAGCAAAGCACAACTCGACTATATTATCATCAATAAGAAATGGAAAAACAATGCAAAAAATTGCAGAGCATTCAACTCGTTTGTCAGTGTTGCATCAGACTACCGCATCGTTTCTGCTCGACTTGGATTGAGCCTCGAGCAAATAAATAGAAATCTTTCAACACTACTCAAAAAAACTGGTCAAATCTAAATGACAACCCTGAAATTCGTAACATCTTTATAACAAGGGTGAGAAATAGATTTGCTGCCCTACAAGATACAGCCTCAGCCACTGGAACACTGGCTTGGAGTAATCTGCACCCTCACCCACCGAGCGAAGACCATCTGCTCTATCGACACCGCTAGAGAAGAAGAGGTGCAGTACATCAAAAAAGTACTCAGTGTGTCAGGATACCAGAAGTGGGCCTGGGACATTCCGGGGGGCGAGAAAACCATACCCTACACCTCCACTGAACGGCCAACCCCTTCGAGAGGGCACGTCTCCATGCCATACGTCAGCGGCTCTCAGCAGGAAGATCAAGAATTTGGGAGTCAGTGTCCACGCCAAGCCCACCAGCACCATCAGAAGCCAGTTAGTCCACCCCAAAGACAAAACAGACAAATTGGACACATCAGGGGTGATATACAAGATAGACTGCCAGGACTGTGACCATAGTTATATTGGCAAAACTGAGCGCAATTTGCACAAAAGATTAAAAGAACACAAACGTGAGTCCTCTCCAGTGGGAGAACATCTGACCCACACCCAACACCACTTTGAAAAGGACAATGTGCAAGTTCTCGACAAAGAAGCAAGATGGTTCCAGACGGGAGTAAAGGAGGCAGTTTACATCACCGCAAGGAACCCCATCCTCAACCGTGACTGGGGCCGACACAACCTGCCATCGGTGTACTCTTCACTTATTCAGTCGCACTGTCGTGAGTTCGCTCACGGTGGTGCGCACTGAAGCCAGTTCTCAACCCAGAGTTGCGCTGAAGAAGTCGGCTGGATCGCCGATGAAAGCTACGCAGTAAGTAGGCTTTTTTGTAACTGAGAGCCAGGTTCAACCAGGTAGCCATTATGGATAGAGTAATTTCAGCATTATTCATAAATTGCCAAGATCTTGGTGATATGCAGAAAAGAGGAGAAACTTTACATGGTTTAAGAAACAAGAAATGATTTACATATTTTCATACACACACACACACACACACACACACACACACATATATTTATATATATATATATGTATATATATATATATATACACATATACATCTAATATATATATATCTAATATGTATAAATGTATATATATATGTGTGTGTTAACACTCTCTCTCTCTCTCTCTCTCCTCTCTCTCTCTCTCTCTCTCTCAGAAGTGACTCATATATATACGCAAGAAGAACAAGACATCATACAATCGAACATCGAGGAATGTTGAGTGAAGTTTCTGTCTTGTTTAGTAATAATTTTGAATTCAGAGAGAACTGTACAGAGGGAAAATGGAAAATTTGTAATTATCAAAGTTCAGATTAAGAAAACGACGATTATTCCAGGCAATATCTTTATGGGCCTAACAGACACAATACAACATTCTACAACATGCTAAAAGACAGCATATCAAACAATGAACGTCCAGGCAAAATACAACCTTTTACAACATGGTAAAAGAGAGCACATCGAACACTGAATATCCTGAAAATTATAATTCTAGCTGGTGACTGGAATCGTGTTTTGGACTGCTCATGCGATTATAACAGCTGTACGCATGTCACAATTTAAGCAAACATTTGTATACAAACTAATTTGGAAATTTAGCACGTTGCGTTATTGATAACATTGTATACACGGACACACACACGCACGCGCACACACACACACACACACACACACACACACACACACACACACACGCGCGCGCGCGCACACACACACACACACATCTATCTACCTCTCTATCTACCTATGCACCTATGCATCTATCTATCTATCTATATATCTATCTATTTATCTATCTATCTATCCATCTATCTATCTATCTATCTATCTATTATCTATCTATCTCGGTATCTAGCTATCTAGCTATATGTCTGTCTCTCTGTCTGTCTCTGTCTGTCTGTCTGTCTGCCTGTCTGTCTGTCTGTCTGTCTGTCTCTCTCTCCATGCACTGACTCGTATAGACAGACTTCTGCGTGTGTGTGTGCGTGCGTGCGCGCGCGCGCGAGTTGTGTATGTGTGTTTGTGTGTTCGTGTATGTGTGTGTGTGTATGTGTGTGTGTGTGTGTGTGTGTGTGTGTGTGTGTGTGTGTGTGTGTGTGTGTGTGTGTGTGTGTGTGTTTGTGTGTGTATGTGTGTTCGTGTGTTCGTGTGTGTGTGTGTGTGTGTGTGTGTTTGTGTGTATGTTTGTGTCTGTGTGTTCGTTGCTTTATTTAACGTCTTTTCACTATAAGTGATATTAGACGGGAAAAATGGCATGGAGGATGAAATAAGGTGGGGGGGGGGGGGAGGGCTGAAGGGGAGAGGGGAACAGAGTAAGGGACGTAAAAAAATTAAAAGGAAGCGGCAAGGTCTTAAGAAAAAGGATATGGATGAACAGAAAAATGAAACTAGAACAACGCTAACATCAATAATGTAAAAGAAAAATCGTCATAAAAACAAAACAAAACAAAAATAATCATAATTATAATAATAATCTTAAAGTAACGTATTAACAGGACTGTGAACCAATGATTCTGAAATTTTAACTAACAAAAGTTGATCCGATACTACTTCGTTAAAATGCGTTTCAAGATAGTTTCCTTGTGTAAACGTCTTTGGTAAAAAGGAACGAAGCTTTCTGCAGTAAAACAAATAGTGATACAATGTGAATTGTTCGCCACAAATACATAAAACGTTGTTACAATATTTTGTTTTCAAAGCGTTCAGTTGAATGCGAAAATATGTCATAACAATTAATCTCAAATGATATAACGAGGAATACTGCAAATTTTTACAGATATTTTGAACTGAAAGTTTGATTCTTTTTTGATACACACATTTTTCTTTTAAATGTTCATGAAATCGAATCCATGATGCTAATTCTAGCGAGTTGTAAGCTTCTTTTACCGAGGTGTTAACATGTAATTCTATGGAATTTTCAGAATGGAAGGCACCGGATTTAGCTGCTCTGTCAACTACGTTGTTGCCATGAAGACCAACATGAGAAGGCACCCAGCATAAATTGATTTCCGAACCATTTATCTTTAAACAATGTATTAGATGATTTGCCTCAATAATTAAGTCAGGTCTTGTGTCTGTATCAAAAGACTGTAAGGCATATAATACAGATTTTGAATCAACAAAGAGAACTACTTTGAATGACACAGGCCGAAGGCTTATTAAATAATGCAACGCTTGAACAACAGCGACCAATTCTGCTGTATATATATACTACACGTCATTATTGAAGGGCCAGGAACGTTTTTGAGTCAATTTTTGAAAGGAGAAATAACCTATTTTCTCTTACTCTTTTCTCCAATTCGTTGCCGTAACTGAATGGATAAGAGCTCAGACAACATTGCAGTTTCCTTTTGGCACGTGTTTGGGGATTTGCCGATTTGCAATGGGCGGCCCAAGGAAGACAATTTCCACACGAAATTGTCGAATCTTCAGCAGGGTCTCTCTGACGACGCAGGCAAGGTAGCGACAAAATTCGTTTTGCACGTGCAAGGCAAGCCCTTTTTGAACACTACTCCAGCCAAAGTTGCCCGCAGACGAGGATAAAAAGGACCCGTTCTTGGTTCGTTTTAACCATGCTTGCAAGACGACGGATGACGGATGAGCAGCGGGGGAGAGCCCTCGCTCTGCTTGATGAAGGCCTAGCGCAGCGGGAAGTTGCTAGACGACTTGAAGTGTCGCATTCCACAATCCAGAGACTGCTGGAGCGCTTCAATGAGACTGGAGCAGTCCAGGAAAGGCGTCACACGGGTCGACCCAGAGTAACGACAAGACAGCAAGACCGCTACCTTGCCCTCTACG
>JAPXFY010006080.1:5000-13483 GCA_030674185.1 Monoplex corrugatus
ATTTTTCTTATACAACAATATTCTCGAAATTCATGTGGACTCAAAGGAAATAAGAGGAAAGCAGGGAGAATTTTAAATATCAACTAAGTAACATAACTCTTGAGAGTCACGGAGTTATCTCCCATGTAGAATTTCTCAAACCCGACACAGTTTGCGCTACCCATTCAGCTAGCATAGACGCAGCCACAAAGCATAAAGTGGTAAGCTCAGAACATTCTACATGGGAGATAACTTCGTGACTGTCAAGAGTTATGTTACTTAGTTCCTGTGGACTCATTTCGCATTAAACATAACCAGACTTCACGGCAGAGCATGGATAAGTCAAACTGTGAGGTGAGCTGACCATATTCCACTATGTCATTGCACAGTCAATATCTTTGGTTGGTGTGCATGACGTGTGTGTTTTCCTGTTTCTGTTAGCTAGCCACTGATCTGACTTAAAGGACTTTTAATACACGTATTTGATATTCTGAATGCGTATACACACGGCGGGGACTTAGGCATTGGTAGATCTGCACACATGCAGAACTAGGACATGAAATAAGAAAAAAAAAAAAAAACTCCACCCTTTATGTATCAGACGGAGGTGTCTGGATGGATCGAACCCAGGACCTTCTGATTGGCAGAGAGACGTTTACCCACTTGGCTATCCTTCCCAGTTCTGTCGATAACATATTGAAGAAGGATAATCGTCTTGCAGAGTTGCGATACACATAATGACACAAGCTGTCGGCTTCGTCATCCATACTCCATCTTATGTCTTGGTCATTCACATGGGTGAACATGAGAACTGAAAATGATAATAACAATAATAATGAATATAGATATTAATAATAAAAATAACAACAACAATAATAATAATAATAATGATAATTACAGTATTTATACGGTGCCAAATCTTGACAATTCAAATCAAAGCGCGCTCATGCACCAGGCATACGCATACAATCGACAAAGACCAGCTTACAATATTAAAAAGAATTGAATCCAAGAGACAGCCAGTGTTTAAGCAAATACGAACCGGGAAAAAAACAACAACAACAACACAAAAAACAGGATTAGAACTCGTATTTGATATAAGAAAACAAAAAACAGGCGCAAATTTTCAGCCAACTAGTCTTTGTCAAGCCTATATAAAAGACAAAAAGATAAATAAATAAATAAATAAATAAATAAATAAATAAATAAATAAATAAATAAATAAATAAATAAATAATAAATCAATTAATAAATCAATAATAAACATACGATAAATAGATAAATAAATAAATAGATAAATAAATAAATAAATAAATAAATAAATGAATAAATAGATAAATAAATAAATGGATAAGTAAATGCACAATATCCCAAACGTAGAGTCCAGCAGGAGAAAAGGACATGCACTTTTGGTGCACAGAGGAAGATATAATTGTCCTTTCCAAAATCAAAGCGGGAACGTCTTTGATGTAGACACATTATCAAACAACACTTCCAAGAAATGTGTCACCGCTTTGCCCAGTAGTGAGTGAGGCAATCATAGCTCAGGAACTGCAGGGCAAGATCAATGATTCAAACCATTAACCTCTTGCCAGCACACAGCCTTTCAAGCAGCAAATTGCTAAACCTGGACACATGTAGAAACAAAATCTGATACCTCATGATGCTCGTGGAGTTTTTTCTTCAGTTGATTCAATGTACAAAATACTCCAAAACGTTTCAGTGACCTCTACGTTAGAAAAATTGTAAAATCATTAGAGATGAAAACTATTGAAGAAAGTATTAGTGAGCTAAACTTAGAAAATATCATTTTATTAAATGATCGATCTGCTCCTTGTCTGGAAGACAAAGTTCACCGAGTTCAACGAGAACACGAACAACGTATTTTCAATTGTTCGTTTCTTTCTTTCTTTCTTTCTTTCTTTCTTTCTTCTTTCTTCTTTCGTTCTTTCTTTCTTTCTTTCTTTCTTTTGAAATTAGTGGCATAAGTAAGGCAATGCTTCTTTCCCTGTTTCTGTAGATGTTTTTGTGTGTATGTGCATATTTTTTTTAACATTTAGGCCTTGATCATAGTGTCCAAATAAGACGTTTAAGCAAGGAGAGAAACACTCTTGGGGTTGGATTTTCACTTTAAGCGTTACGAATTTTCTTGAATGCGTATGTGCACGTTGTTTTGCCAGCACCGAGCATGGGGCATGTTGCAATACATTCTGCATAATCCATCTTCGTTGGATGTGCATGCTGGGTATTTTCATGTGTCCATAAGCCACTGGACATTGTGACGTGATTTAATGGTTCTCTGACATCATCAGCCTGGGTATCGTTACTGCCAACTGGAAAGACATTGCCCGCAACAGAGGAAGCTGACGACACGGCACAGTCATATTAGAACGGTACATTACAGGTGCTATTCAACTGAAGAGAGATCAGCGGAAGCAGAACCCATGGCCACATGACTCCTTCTCACGCAGTGCCTGTGAAACAACATGGGTCTCTAAGATCGTCTTGCACCCTCACATAAAAACCCATACCAGGTGATAGAGGCTCAGTGCGTCTACTCATCAATCGGACCAGCGAGATAATTCGTCTGTACAACGCAAGACAACGTTCAACAATGTTCAGCCTTCAAGTTCTGAAGAAGCGTGTCTCAGAGTTTCTACACATCCAATACCAGCTTCAACGGACAGGGCTCGTTGTCCGTAAGGAAGACAACTGCATTCTAAAGATGATCCTGTGTGGAGACTTGAAGCAAGGACACAACAACCAGATGGGGCCAACAAAACATACAAAGGTACCCAGAAGGGAAGAGGTCAGTCTATCCACCCACCTGAGGCATCAACACCATTACCTGAGAAGACATTGCATCAGAGCAAGGTTTGCACAGGAGCGCACAAAAGATCTTCGAACAGACCAGAACAGCCAATAGAGGCGGGGCTAGCAGAAGCATAACTAAACGTTGCAGGAGTCCTTACCATGGAGTTCCTGTTGAAGAACATGTGCCTACAGGAACTGATCTTGTATCACACATGATGACACACACCACGCGATACGGACCAGTACATCTGCTTATCCGTCGAATAGACGGGACAGCCCATAACCTATGAAGCGCAGGTGAAACCTCCAGTACACTCTAATGGTTTCTTGTGCAAACCAAAGCTAAAATCGCTATCAGAAAAAAACACGAAAAATGAATACGAACGCTTATTTAACACAACAAGATAAGACAGGCAAAAATGTTTGGCCAACTGCCCTTTGCCAAGCGTAAGATCACAAACAAACAAACACCAGATACAAAAATTAGGAAAGACTGCAACTTCCCTGCTGCTCTGTCCATTATCATCATCAGGTGCCTTGCCGCACTGCGTTGGCGATCATGGACTTCCATCTGTCTCTATCTCTTGTTGCCTTAAGCATCTCTTCCACCCTCTTTGTTTTCAGCCACTCTGCAAGTACGTCTAGTATCTTCTCCCTGGGTCTACCTGGTGCTCTCTTTCCCTTCAGCTTTCCCGTTGTGACCAGGTGCTCCATCCCCCCTTCCTCATAAAATGGCCTATAAATGTTGTCTAACTTTTCCTAATCTTCCTTATGACTGATCTTCTTGTGTCTGCCTCCATAAAGACTGTCTCGTTTGTTTTCTTTGCTGTCTATGGAACTCTTCAACATTCTTCTTAGAAACCACATCTCGGCTGCCTCAATCTTGTTCTGGCTTTGCTTGTTGACTGTCCACGCCTCACAACCGTATAACAGTATTGGTTCTATATAACATTCAAGAACTCTCTTCCTGATGTTAATTGATAGGCATTTATTGGTAAGAATGCTTTTCATCTTTTTGAATGCTGTTTTGGCTTGGCTGATTCTGCTGGTTATTTCTGATGTGCATCTGCCGTCTGGTGAAATGATCGTTCCCAGGTATTTAAACTTATTAACCTGTCTCAAGATTGTGCCGTTTGCTGTTATTGTGCATGAGGAGATTTCATGTTTTTTACTGATCACCATGACTTCAGTCTTCCTGCTGTTCAGTTCCAAGCCCTTACCTTTGCTTTCTATTTCTAGTATGTTCACAAGGTTTTGTAGGTCCCTTTCATTTTTTGCAATGAACACAGTATCACCTGCGTATCGATTGTTGTTTATCAATTTTCCCCAAACCTTTAATCCAGGGTCTTCCTCTAGGTTTCTCATGTTTTCGCTGTAAAGTGAAAACAGATCTGGTGACAAAACACAACCTTGTCTGACTCCTCTTTTGATGTTTTGGGAAGAGTTTATATCGTTTTCTATTCTCATTGCAGTTGTTTGTTCCCAATACATATTTCTGATTATTCGTAGATCTTTTCCATCGATATTGCGTGTTTCCAGTTGGTTGATTAATTCTTCATGTCTTACCCAATCGAAAGCCTTGGTACAATCAACAAAGCATAAACAATCCTTATTCATCTCGATTGATCTGTCTATGATAGTTCTTACGATGCATATGGCATTAATAGTTCCTTTCTCTTCCACAAATGTACACTGTTCTTCTGCTATTTCTCTTTTCATTCTATTCCTTGTCCTCATCATGATTATTCTTATTTTTTCAACACCAGATTCCTCCAGGGCTTCAATCTTCTCTGTAGTAATGTTGTCAAGTACTGGGGCTTCTCCTGCTTTCATCTTTTTCGGTGCTGCTCTAACTTCGTCTTTCATTATGGGTGGTCTTTCAAAGTTCTTTCTTATAATGTTTCCTTCGTTTCTGTCATCTTCAAAAAGGTCTTTAATGTACTCTCCCCATCTTTCTAATATTTTGTTTTATTCCATGATAAGCGTACCATCTTTCGATTTTAAGCAACCAGTTCATGTGCATATATTTTTCCTGTGTCCAATTTATTCAGTTCGTCTGTACATACCCTGAGGATCCGTTTTGTGTCGGTCTTCTGTTTCTTTGCATTTTGTTTTCAGCCAAGCTTCCTTAGCTTCATTGCACCTGGTCCTGATTTCTTTGTTTTATCTTCCTGTATATCTCCTCCTTTCTCTTTGCCTTCCTCCATCAAGTCTAAAATTTCTTTTGTCATCCAGTTCTTTTTAGCTTTTCTATCTACTTCAGGGATTTCTTCACAAGTTTCGTTTATCGAATTTATCAACTTTGTCCATTGTTCCTCACTGTCACTAACGTCTACCAGAGCACTGAATTTGTTTTGAATATGTACGTTAATTTTTTTCGTATCACTTCATCTGTCTTTAAGAGTCCAAGATTTAGTTTGATGTTGCTTTTGGTCAGTTTCCTTTTCCTTAATTTCAGCCTTAACCTTCCCACTACAGGATTGTGGTCACTGTTGCAGTCTGCACCTGGTAGTGTTTTTGCTGACAGTAAAGAATTCTAAACCTTTTATTAATCAGGATATAGTCCATCTGAGTTTTGATATTATCTCCCGGACTCATCCAAGTCCATTTTCTTCTATTAGGCTGCTTAAACCAGGTGTTTCCTTCTATGAACTCATTCATCTGTTCCCATTCTACAAGTTTCCCTCCCCTTTCATTTTGTGTACCAAGGCCATGAGGTCCAACTATATCCCCCACCCTATCCTGTCCCATTTTAGCATTAAAATCTCCCATTATTACTGTAACTTCTTGTGATTTACATTGGGCCTTGGCTATCTCTAATACTTCGTAGAAGTTGTCGATGTCGTCCTGAGTACTTGCCGATGTTGGTGCATACACCTGAATGATGTTGGTATCAAATGGCCTACCTCCCAATTTGACTAGCAAAACTTTGTCAGACACAGCCCAGTATCCCTTAAATGCTTTTGATTTGTCCCTGTCCATTACAATGCCTGCTCCTCTTTCTTGTGAGTTTCCACCAGAGTATATTACTGTATACTCTCCTGATGTTATCAAGCCTGCCCCCTTCTATCTCACTTCCCCTAGTCTAAAAATACTAATTTTAAGCTTTTCCGTCTCCTTTTTGATATTGTCTAATTTACCTTTTTGCAACAATGTTCTAATGTTCCATTTTGCGATTTTGAGGTTGGTTTTTAAGAGGTTGGTCGCAGTAGCTTGTTGACGGTCTGGTGTCACCTGCGCCACATGACGGTCCCTACCGGACGAAGGTGCTCCATAGGAGTACCTATTTACATCGTTATTTTCATTTTTCTTCTTTTTTCTGTCCATGATTTTGCTGGGCTGGATATGATGGTGGTTTCCCGTTGCCTTCCATCGGTTCGTTTACGGTCTCTCCGCTAGCCTTCGTCGTTCCCACGGCAACCTACAAGGCAGTAGGGTGCTTTTTTTTCAGGGTTACCTCTCTTAGCCTTATTCTCTCCCGAGATGTCTACAAGGCAGTGGAGCTATTTACCCATAGCTTGGGGATCTGGTTCGTGGGTACCAGGGCATATCCACACGCCGGTGGGTCTGCGTGCCGCACGTCTGGGGGCCAGATCTCCTCTGAGTCCCTCGAGATTTAGTCTAAGTCCGTGAGGTGCTCAGTTACCGCATGTCGCCACGAGGAGGCATAACGAAGGGCAATGTACTGACAGGAAGAGACTTATGCATTCTGCTCTTCTTTTCGCATAGATTCAAGTAGCAGTGCTAGCCAGCAGTGCAGGCTGAAAATGAGAGGTGACAAGCACGCAGTCATTAGCCGATACACTAGGCGCATCCCATCTGCCTTTCACACATTTTATTCCTTTTCTCATACTGGACAGAGCAACAGGGAAGTTTCAGTCTTTCTCTCCTAATTTTTGTATCTGGTGTTTGTTTGTTTGTGATCTTACGCTTGACAAAGGCCAGTTGGCCAAAAATATGCGCCTGTCTTGTCTGGTTGTATTAAATACGCGTTCTTATATATTTTGTTCGTGTTTCTTTCTGGTTCCTGTTTGCTTGAACGCAGGCAGTTACACTTGTTTCAGATTTGAAATTACTGTGTCCTCTATTCTTCAATGATGAATGATTATGAAGACTGGCATTCATCTGCTCTGTATTGATAAAGGACAGATGGCGAAAGGTTTGGTCAGTTTAGTTCTAGTGAACATAAAACCAGCTGCATTTTCTGCATTCCCCTGTGGGGATGCTGTGGGCTTTTTCGGTCTAAATAGTATCCCCACCTTCTGGAAATTTAGAGCAAGAAGTTTCCTCTTTTCTGTCATTCTCGGTTTCTGTCTAATTCCGGTGCTTTCTGACATGTCTTTCTATCTTTTTCTGTTTCTGTATGTGTTCCATAAAACCTTGCACATTTTCTCTTAGGACTGATAATTGGGTACATGTGTTACGTGCAGTTTTTGCCGTAAGGAAATGTCATTTGCAGAAGCAATTTTGGGTAATTCAGGCTGGTTTTTACATATGTTTTAGTGTCCTTGGTTACGTTTAAATGTGTATTCAGGTTTGTTTGTTTAATCCCCTGTTGGTAAATTGGACCGAGTGGTCAACACCGGGGGCATATCTTTAGGCTATGTGCACTAATGTATAAATCATCATCATCATCAGGTGCCCTGTCTCATGGCGTTGGAGATCATGGACTTCCATCTGTGTCTGTCTCTTGTTGCCCCTAGCATCTGTCCCACCCCCCTCGTCCCCAGCCACTCTGCAAGTCCGTCCAGCATTTTCTCCCTGGATCTACCCGGTGCTCTCTTTCCCTCCAGCTTTCCTGTTGTGACCAGGTGCTCCAAATCCCCCTTCCTCATAAAATGGCCTATAAATTTTGCCTGTCTTTTCCTAATCTTCCTTATGAGTGATTTACCTGTGTCTGCCTCCATCAAGAATGTCTCGTTTGTTTTCTTTGCTGTCCATAGAACTCTCAACATTCTTCTTAGAAACCACATCTCGGCTGCCTCAATCTTGTTCTGGTTTTGTTTTTGACTGTCCACGCCTCACATCCGTACAACAATATTGGTTCTATATAACAGTCAAGAACTCTCTTCCTGTATGTATAAATATCTGCACTTAATGTTCCTTTCCAGCCTCCCCTTCCCCTGCCAGTGAAGTATTGTGTACGTTTTGAGATGGTTTTAGGTCTCATATGGCTCTGCGGAATCAGCTGGGCTTCGAACAAAAATGGTGGTAGCGATTTTCTGCACGCTCAATGGTAAACCAAAAATGTAATCACGTTCTGTTCTCGTACTACAGTAACTACGGGACTGCTACTGTAGCCAAACTGGTCCACGTCTCAAAACAATTCTCTGTTTCTGTCTGTCTGTATGTCTGTCTGTCTGTCTATCTGTCTGTCTGTCTATCTATCTATCTATCTATGTAACTATTTATCTATCTATCTATTTGTCAATCTATCTTTCTCTATATCTATACATCTAGATATAGACATACATATACATCAAATCTCTCTCTCTCTCTCTCTCCTCTCTCTCTCTCTCTCCTCCCCTCTCTCTCTCTCTCTCCTCTCTCTCTCTCTCTCTCTCTCTCTCTCTCTCGCTCTCTCTCCTATATGCCTTTACCCTCAAAATGAAAATTGTGCTTTTTCCATGTTGCATTTGTTCTCTATGTGTCTTTGTGTCAGTCTCTGTCTGTCTGTTCTCCCTGTATTT
>JAPXFY010006081.1:0-13483 GCA_030674185.1 Monoplex corrugatus
AGTGTGATGGAGTTCACTTGTCTCTCTCTGTGTCTCTGTTGTGTGTCTGTGGCAGTAAACTGGTCACCAGCTTCCTTCACTGATGTTCTTAACTTCACCACCAGCACGATGTTACTGATCATGAGACAGATGAAAGGTATCACAGAACTTATGAGTAGGTCCATTTTCATAAACACTTTGTTCAGAAACACCAGATACTGTTCTTTTGCATCACAGACCCCATCTAAAACTTGCTTCCCATAGAAAACGTGAGAGTAAAGCAAGCTGACAAAGATAACGATGCCCACAATGATGCCCCAGGATGTCTTTGCTGTGCAGAGCACGTTCACACGATGTGGCCACACCACAGACATGGCCCTGTGTGTCACCATCACTACCACAAACCAAGAAGAACAGACAGACGTTACATTACCCGTGAAAATAACTGTCTTACATAGAATGTCATGAAGATCTATTAATTGGAATCCTATACATGTAGAGATCCAGTTAACGAGAGGCACCACAAGGGTGAAACAGAGATCAGTCACAGCCAGACACAGGAAATAACGGTCAAAGGCAGAACGGTTGGCTTGAAATCTACGAAGAATGACGACAGTCATCACATTGCCAAACACACCCAGGATTACAATGATGGGCAAACCGATGATACTGACCCATTCTGCTATCTGAAATAATGGCGAGTCATAATCAACATCATTAATGTCCACTGATAAGGCAGAGCCATCTATCATGATATTGGTCACAGTCATGATCATATGTGTTACATTTTGCACTGAAGATGTAGAATCCCCTGTCATGATAGACACAGTCACCACCAAGTGTGTTACATTTCTCTGATCCATGGTCCTGGAGACGTACACCAGTTACCTTGTCTTTCTGAAATCAGCAATGAATGAAATCTTCAGAAATACTTTTGTGACTATTTCTAAATCTCAAGCAAGCTCAGGTCTATGAATATCAGCTGAATACTGTCATAATATTATACACAACACATGACTGAAGTGTAAGGCAACATTCATTAAACCCAGATGAACATCGTAACAGTGTCAAAGAAGTCAACCAAGATATAATCTGATAAAATCCAGTTTACTAAAGTGATTGAATTAGTTCATCTTCTTAGCAGATGACTACTCTAGTCAGTTAGTTAATCCTGTCTGTTGCTGCGGTCCATTGCTTTCCCCACCCAACAATCAAACAGATCACAAGATTAGAAAAAGCAAAAGATGAGTAAAAATGTTATTCACTGAACTGGAACAATGCCATGAAATTTTGAGTGTAATCTGATGAAAAACGCAAATCGATTCCATCAGCATCACCATTCAGCTTCATTCACTGTGAAACCAAAATTTAAAAAATACAGTCAGGACCTATTAACCATCTCCGTTTTTGTTGAAAAGGCTGTTGTACAGATATTTCTAAAAAGAAGGATGTAAAAAGGTGTATGTGTGTGTGTGTTTGTGTTTGTGTGTGTGTGTGTGTGTGTGTGTGTGTGTGTGTGTGTGTGTGTGTGTGTGTGTGTGTGTGTGTGTGTGTGTGTGTGTGTGTGTGTGTGTTCGTTCGTTATTTCTTTTAACGTCTATTCACATATGTGCTTTTAGACGAAAAATAAAGAAAGAAATAACTAAATAAAGAAATAACATAAAATAAAACAAAAATGAATGGACAAAGTGTGTGTGTGTGTGTACGTCTGTGCACGCGTGGACATACAATCCTGCAGCGCGCATGCACATGTGTGTGTGTATGTGTGTGTGTGTGTGTGTGAGTGTGTGTGTGTGTGTGAGTGTGTGTGTGTGTGTGTTTGTGTGTGTGTCGTCTGTGTGTGTGTGTGTGTCTGTGTATGTTTGTGATTGTGTGTGAGGCCATAAGTTGATGTGCCTGTCAGTCTATGACATCATAAAACAGCTGTCGATTTTTGAGACAGAGAGAGCGAGAGAGAGAGAGAGCGAGCGAGAGAGAGAGAGAGAGAGAGAGAGAGAGAGAGAGAGAGAGAAAGAAAGAGAGAGAGAGAGCTTACATCACATGTGTTCGCACATATTTGTGTGCACATGTATGTTTGTCTCACAGGATGAAAGAACAATATGAGTATAGTCTGGCCATTGTGATGGTCTTTGATCTTCTGTCTTTGTGTTCTGGACTGCCTGTGACGTAAAACATGACGTCAGGTACAGCTGTCATTTGCTTTTACACAAGCACTGTACTACACATCATCAACTGAAAATGTTTAGTTCAAGTTTATTACTGGTTTGGTCAATGAACGTAAATGAATTATTTAGTGTGGTATCATGTTAACATGTATATATTAAACTATTTTGCTTTATATGAAATGAAACCTGTATGCTCGTAATAACAAGACCAAAATCTGTTTTTCCTAGGTATAGTTCTTAAGATTAAAACTATATCTCTATCAGTCATTACTAAGTGATAATGATTTAGGAAAAAAATTTTAAAAAACCAGAAAAACAAAGTAACAAATGTGAAAATCTCGATGTCGTATATAATGCAACGTATATAATTGGAATATGATTTAATATGGATTTATTTTCATGACAAACACTCACCTTAGGTTCATCATTTCATGTATGTGCTGGTAAATGTACAGTCCAGCGAGCACGCGCACGCCAGCACGTGCGCACACACGCACACATACACACACACACACATACACACACACATACACACACACACAATACACACACACACACACACACACACACACACACACACACACACACACACACACACACACACACACACACACACACACACACACACGCCTTGTGTTTTTGTCATTGTGTGTGAATGTTCTTGTGAGTGACAGGAGTGCTCGCTTTCAATTGATTTCCATATTAAGATCTGGCACCACACAAGTGCCATTTTTGTTATCATGATGGCCCCAAACAGCTGAGAAAATCATGTCTACACTGAAATAGACAGACAGACAGTCATATTACAGATGATAAATTCTTAATGTACAATGCTAGTATCCAAACTCATTTGAACTCGCTGTCCATTACACAGAATTGAGACTTTTTAGTGAAACATAGAGAATTTTTAATGAAACATGGAGAACCCTAGCTGATAGGTGAGCTGATCACATTCTACTATGTTGTTGCACAGTCTGCATGGGCGTGCATGCTGTGTGTGTCCATGGTTCTGTAAGCCAGACACTGACATTACTTGCAGGATCTGTAACGTGTATACATAACGTTCAGACAGACATACAAAATGACACACAGCTGTCTCTTGATGGTGTCCATTTTTAAAAACAAAATAATACAGCAGCGAGGGAGACAAGGAAATAAAAACAAAAAAGAAAGAAAAGAAAATATTGTAAGTTAAAACTTTCCTGAGCATCCCGTGTTAATGTGTACTTTTGCTGGAGATGTTGACAATGAACAGTTCACTGAACCAGTTTTGTAAAGTCTGTGCTGCATGAAAATGCATTGTATAGACTGAAGGAGAGAGTGTTTTCTTCTTAGTGTTGTTCCTTTGCTCTCAAGAGACAAAATTATCTAACATGCACAAAATTGTGACCAATATGTGACACATATTTGCTCAGACTGTATTGTACAAATCATTTCATAAAGAAATTTCTTTTGTTTTGCTTTCCTGTTTCGTTGTTTCATCTTCTGTACCACTCTTGTGTCACTACCCCCATGGCGCTCCTCTGGGATTTCCAACACACCTCCGGAGCTACCATACCTGAGGTCACCATGGGAGAAGAATATGAAGACCAAGTGATACTGGGACAAGTGTTCACAACGCTGTGATAATGACACAACGCTGTGATAATAATAATAATAATAATAATGAAGCATTTGTATAGCGCACTCCTCCAACAAGATGCCAGAGCTCTGTGCACTTAACACACGTTATCATAAGCAGCAATCCATGATAGACAAGCAACAGTGATGTACAAATCAAGTCAAAATTAAAAATAGTGATAGATAACACATTGGTAACTTGTTATAAAAAACCTAAGCAACATTAAGTTAAGGATAAAGGATCACACACACACACATACACACACACACACACACACACACACACACACACACACACACACGCGCGCGCGCGCGCGCGCGCGCGCATAGACACAGACACACATACACACGCACTGATTCAATCACTCACTCACTCACATACACACATACAAACCTGAACACAGATATACATACACAAGAGATTAATTATACAATCATTACTAAATAACATGTCACTTAATAAACAACACGAAGCAGCACACGAGACAGCCAAATAAGCTAGACATTAGAGGGTAGGCCAGAAGAATTTAAAGGTTATAGTATTTCTTGAAAAGGTGAGTTTTCAGAGCTTTTTTGAAAGACGAAGTTGATGAGATTTCTCTAATTTCACGTGGAAGGGAATTCCATGTTTTGGGGGCTGCAAAGGAGAAAGAACGTTGTCCAAAGGTAGCAGTTCTGACATGAGGAACGTTAAGTATTTTTGAATCAGAAGAGGAACGAAGTTGACGTGATGGTGTGTATACAGAGAGAAGGTTTGAGAGGTAGAGAGGTGCAGTTCCAGAGAAAAAGGAATGGCAGAGAGTTGAAAGTTTGTAATCAATCCTTGCTTGGATAGGAAGCCAATGCAGATTTTTGAGGAGAGGTTGTACATGATCATATTTGGATGCCTTCAGTACCATTCTTGCAGCAGAATTCTGAACTTTCTGAAGCTTATCAAGATAATGTTTGGAGCAGCCTGATAGAATTGAATTACAGTAATCTAATTTTGACAAGACAAGGGCAGATACCAGAGTTTTTTTGTTATTAGCTGAGGTGAGATGACGAATTGAACTAATGCGACGTAGTTCAAGATAGGCTGAACGGCACACATGTTTAATGTGTAAGTCGACACTCATGTTCTCTGTCATTTGAAAGCCAAGATTACGAGCAGATGGAGAAAAGGTGACATCATTGCCACAAACTGATATGGACTTAGGCTGCTGATGAGAAGGATGTTTTGATGATGAATGAAGAAATAATGCTTCAGTTTTGTCATCATTGAGTTTGAGTTTATTTTGAAGCATCCAGGATTTGATGTCAAGAATACATTTTTCTAAGGAAGATACTGATGGTGACATGTTGGTTGGAGGAGCAGAGACATACAGCTGAGTGTCGTCGGCAAATGATTGGGAATTGATTGAGTGAGACTTAATCAGGTCTGCAAGAGGTTTTGTATAGAGGATGAAAAGAACAGGTCCAAGCACAGATCCTTGTGGAACACCACAAGTTAAATCTTTGTATCCAGAACAGCAGTCTTTGATGGAAACAGATTGTGTTCGGTGAGACAGATAGGATGTGAACCATTTTAGCACTGTACCAGAGATGCCAAAAGCAAACTGGAGTCTCTTTAGGAGGACATGATGGTCAATGGTATCAAAAGCAGCTGAGAGATCTAGCAGTGTCAAGACAGAAACGTTTCGAGAGTCAAGGCTAAGAAGTATATCATTTGTCACTTTAAGAAGAGCAGTTTCAGTGCTGTGATGGGGTCGATATGCCGACTGAGATGGACTGATGAGTTTATGTTCATTTAGATAAGCGAGAAGCTGTTTAAGTATGATCTTTTCCATGACTTTTGACAAGAATGAGAGATTTGAAACTGGGCGATAATTTTTTAGCGTGTTGGGGTCAAGTGTGGCTTTCTTTAGAAGGGGTTTGACAACAGATCTTTTGAAGGCTGATGGAAAAGACCCAGAGATCAAGGAAGTGTTGATAATGCTAGTTAGAGTTGGAAGTAAATCATCCAAAAACTCGCAAAATAATGGTGTGGGGAGAGGGTCAAGTGCACAAGAAGTGGGTTTTGATTTCAAAATGATGTTCTTCAATTCTGACTCATTTATTGGTTCAAATGCTGTGAATCTGGAGGTAGTGATCTGGTCAGGGTAATCATATGGTGTTGCTACAGATGAGGCTTGATCCAGATCATCACGAATAGTTTTATATTTTTTGAACAAAAAAGTCATTGAAAATATGTGGGAGTTTGGTAGGAGGCAGGGTTGTTGGTAATGGAGAGCCTCCATCACGGCCCAGTAGTTTGTTACAAACTGAGAAAAGATGCCTAGATGACTTTGCGTTGGCAATCTCGTTGTGATAGAAGTCTGATTTGGCTTTTAACACTATGTTAGTGACTTGTCTTTTTGCTGAGTTGAAAATGGATTTTGTTATTGTGATTGGATTTTTTTAGCCATGCTCTCTCAGCTTTGCGTTTGTGTGTTTTTGCCGCTTGCAGTTCAGTGCTGACAAGTGGATACCAAGGCTCTAGTTTGTCACGGCGCACTGTGTGATCACGGAGAGGCGCGTGTTTATCTAGTAGACCTAACAGTGTGTTGTTGAGTGAATCAATAGTTGGACATGAATGTGGAGAAATAGACATGTGTAGATCTGCTTGAAAGGCAGATCTGTCAATCTTACGTATATTACGGGACCGTCTGCGTACTGCTGGGTTGGATGGGACGGGGAGACATAGACTACTAACTACACAGAAATGGTCAGACGCCAAGGATTGCGTAACACTGGTTGAGTCTATTATGTTGTCAGTAGGTCGATAAATGACCCAGTCAAGAATGTGACCACGTTCGTGTGTGGGCTCATGGACTGATTGAGAGAGATTAAACATGTCCAACATGCTTTTTAGTCTAGTAGTACAATTATCAGATGAATCAAAATGTACATTAATATCACCCAGAATTACAATAGCACCAGTGAGATTGTTACAAAAATCTAACAACTGTGGAAAGTCATTTAAGAACATTGCATCAGTAAGTTTGTTTTTCCGACTGGGTGGAGGTCTGTATACACACACAAAATGTATACAACAGGATGGTAGATTCAGGGTGAAACGTGCTGCTTCAAAAGATGAGTGGTGGAAGGGTAGAGTTGCCGTGGTAGTTGAATAATGTGAGAGAGAGTTCTTATAGACAAAAGCCAGCCCCCCTGCTCGAGATGGCCGTGGAAATGAATCGAGTGTGTAGTCCACAGGCGTGAGATCACAGCATTTAGCCTCGTCGCCATGTTGCTTTAGCCAGGTTTCTGTGATGAAAAGAATGTCGATATTGTTGTCTGTGATGAATGTTGAGATCTCCGCTCTTTTACTGGGAGTCCCAACAGACCTAGCATTAAACAAAGCGATGTGCAGGTTGTTCACAATTGTTGGGTTCGGAGGTGAAACCAATGGAATTGAAATTAGACTCTTGATGTTAGGTTTAGTCCGGTGCTGGGGGTGATGGCTGTTCTTGTCGAGGTGGAATGGTGACGTCAGGACCGGAATTTTTTTTTGTTTCCTACGTCCTCCTCTATGTGTGCGCCTTTTAGGGAGGTTGACCCCAATGACAAAGAAAATAATGGCGATGATGCAGTGGACTTCCGTTCAGATTGATACCATGTAGGAGGGTTGTACTCCACGCCTACTTTCACAATGTCTCCTGGCGTCGACCAGGTCTGAGAAGAACAGACACCTGCAGTGTTAGGTTATTAAATTTAAACAACATCCACAATGGTGCATCTGTGAAAATGGATAAAAGTACATTGTATGGTCCTAGTCGTTCATTTCTGAACCTTGCGTACATCTCATCAATGAAGTACAGCAATGGCAGCAATCTGTTGGTCAAAAAGACCCAACCTGACCCAGCACAGTGGAACCAATAAAGAAAATGGTTCTATGTGTTGAGGCTCTCAGATTTCTATTTGATCATCACACACACAAACATTTCACCAATCAATACCATACACAAATTGTCACCAATATATAGACCATGCAGTCGTTTTACCATCATATAAACATCACACACACATACTTCAACAATAAATGTACATGTGTCTGACTAGCCAATCCTTCACACTATTTTTCACTGATAAATATCACACAAAAACTTTTCTCCAAAAAAATCAAATCATAACATGTAAACAATGGATATCACACACAGAAACATTTCACCCCCTCAAAAATCGCAAATGTGCACGGTAGTTAAGTGGGTAAACAGACAATCGTTTCAATCGAAAAGTCGTGTGTTTGATCCGCCTATACACCTCCACCTGACAGGTAAAGTGTGGAGATTTTTTTCAGTGTCTCAGGTTAACATGTGTGCCGGTCTGCCATGAATCCCCACCAAGTGTATGCACATACAGAATTACGAATTATGCACGTTAAAGAACTTGTTTGTAAGTCTTGCCAGCGGCTGCCTTATGGAAACATGAAAAACCCTGCATGCACTCGTACCGAAAGATGCAGACTGTACACCAACATAGTGGATTGTGGTCTGTGTAAGTTGTTTGCTCTGCTACAATGACTATTATGTTAATGTGCACAGAGTCCTGATGTGTTCAGAGAATATCGCTATGCAAGAACGATTTATAAAACATATTACCAAAAAATATCTCACACAAACAGAATTGTTACTGTTCTTAAACCATCCAGTATTCACTGCAGCATCAGGCCATCAGACCAAGAGTTCTGGTCTCAATTTTATATTCAACTGTTCAGTTTTTTTCATTAACCGTTTTCTCAGTTGATCTCATAGCTGCAGGTTTCCGCTGTATAACAGAGAGACAAGTCATCACAGTGGGTAATTTATGGCATTCTTTGCCACTTGTGTATGTCAGATTTCTGCTTTAGTATATTAAATCATCTTAATTCTTTTTGAAAGTTAATGTCATCCGTTTTGAGGCAAGGTGGATGATTTGTTACTGTGCTAGGTCTTGAATTGAATACTGACGGTAAACGCCCAGCGTTAATGTTACCTGATAACTGTGCAATCATTATCATGTACACACAGACAGTGCACGAGTGTACACACACACACACACACACACACACACACAGAGAGACACACACACAAACAAACACACACACACACACACACAAACACACACACACACACACACACGACACACACACACACACAGACAAACACACACACACACACACACACACACACACACACAAACACACACACACGCCCGCTCACGCACACACGCCCGCTCACGCAAACACATATACACACATGTACACACACACAAACACACACACAAACACACACACACAAACACACGCGCAAATGCATAAGGACATACACACACGCACTTACAAATGCATGGGCAACCTTCACAAACGCACGTACACAGAAGCATGCACATATTTACATAAGCAGACATACACACACACACGCGCGCGCGCGCACACACACACACACACCCACACACACACACACACATACACACACACACGAGTAAACTTATTCATGAACTCATAATTTTTCTCTCCCTCCCTCCCTATCTCTCCTCCCCGTCCCTCACTTTCTCTCTATTTCTCCCCCCCTCCCTTCTGTCTTTCACTGTCCATATATGCATGTGCACGTGCATGAATGTATCTGCTGCAAATGTATTTATATACGTGTGTACACACATGTGCCTGCGTGTCAATAGGCTATTGATGTAAAATGCGTTCTTGTGTACGTACCCCATACTATATCTTAAGAGTGAATCCGTGGGTGTACGTGTTCGTGCTTGTGCACATTTGAAGCAGTACTTGTGCATATAACTGGGAGTACGCACGATGTGTGCGTGTTATTCATAACATGTCGTTAATGGTCTCATCTGTCATCTGTTTATCAGGCTTGTGTCAGTTCTTCTGACCAGGGATCTGTATGAACTGTTTCCCGTTTTCCCGTTTTTCTATTTTTAATATTCTTTTTGATTGGTTTATAGACAGATATTGACAAACATTCAGACTACATATGCAGCACAGTACATGAACACAATGCACCAGATCTAGATAATTATGCTCCAACATATAGACCACATTAATTGAAAACATAAACATGGTGAAGCTCTTACAACTCACCTGTCAATCACGAATTTATTTGAATCACGTTTCAGTAATTGTCAGAGCATTCTGGCACACTTGAAGTTTGTAAACAGTGGGCTCCTGGAGGGAAAACAATATCACAGATACATTGTAATCCAGAGTTTGTGAGTTTGTGTGGATTTATTTGAAAGAATCTCAGCTGCATACAGGTACATGGAGCACCTTTTATTCCCTTTTTTCCCTGTTTTTCAAGTGCTGCACATGTCCCTATTTATTTGTCCTTTTTGTATTTCTTTTCTTTTCTATTTGTATTTTTCCCTGCACTCTTTTTTTCTAATTACAAGGTCAGCATAATTATGATATATGCCATAAAAATCTAAAATATTATTAGTTGTACAGTAGTTTACCGTCCGTGAAATGGACAATATGGCAATTCATCTGTCGCTCTCTCTTCTCTCTCTCTCTTTCTCTCTCTCTCTCTCTCTCTCTCTCTCTCTCTCTCTCTCTCTCTCTCTCTCTCGCACGCGCGCGCGTGTGCTCTGCCTGTCTCTCTTTCTCTGTCTCTCAGCCTCTTTCTCTTTCTGTCCTCTCTCTCTCTCTCATTCTCCATGGACAGTTCCATGTTCATTTAATCTGTCTTTCCTTCCATGTTTATGTTATTTTGGATGTGTGTGTGTTCATTGCTCTGCCCCACAATGTGCATACAAAATAATGTTTCTGTACGCATGATTTCTCGAAGACATTCAGGTAGATGGACCGTTAACAGAAAAAAAGCTGAAAAGAACAGGGGATAGAAAGAAAGCGTAGGAAAGAAAATAACGGCAAAAGTTGAAATTTTTAGCACAGAATTACCACAAGGTAGGGATATTATTGAATGTGAATCTGAATTTCTTGTTGCAGGATGCTGGTTATGCTGGCATGCTGTCTAAATTTACACGCTGAAAGCAAAGTGTAGAAACCTTGTACTCAACTCGTACCTTGGCTGGAAGCCAGTGTAGTTGTTTGCTGGTGTGCATGAACGTGTTACAAAGAACTGGTTCTGCTGATGTCCAGACTTTGTCACACCTTGTGCACACACTGTAACATAGCAGCTGATGCCTCCACCACACCGACACTGACTTTTCATTTTCATTTTTGACAAGAGGGCGCCACCTTCCTCAAGAAATTCCACATGCACTAACACTGCAGTCACCATGTGATGGACAGAGGATCCAAAGCAACCATGACCAACGCCATAATCCTGCATATAAACCTTAAATGTTGGAATGGTCTTGAGGTTCTGCTAACTTATTTATGGGTTTTGTACATTATTGTCTGTCCTTGTATCAGAATATCATTGAAATGGAACCAGGTTATATTGTGACGAAAGCCTTTTCCCCATCAGTCAACCCCATGCATGGCCTAAAAATCATTATTAACGCTTTCACTTTGACCAGGAATGAAGCCAGTGTGTGTATGTGCGTATGCGTTCGTGTGTGCGTGTGTGTGTATGTGCGTGTGAGTGTGTGTGTTTGTGTGAGTGTGTTTGTGTTTGTGAGTGTTTGTGTTTGTGAGTGTGTCACCTGATGGCCTGGGCCATGTGGTATGTCACAGACACATATGAAGTGTGGGCAGGGGCAGACAATGTCGAGGTTTAGGACTGGGCCATCATGAACTGGAAAAATGCAGATGATGATTGTGTTGTTGCTGCTGTATCATTGTAACTAAGTATACCAACATTTGTTTTGTTCTTGTTGATGTATGTGCTGTTGTTTGTTTATTTGTTTGTTTTAATCATAATATTGTTATGCTCTGAACTTTTTATTCCTATGTGTACAGTTTAGTAAGCATATGTTTGTACTGTGAACAGCTCTTATGTAAAATTATTCATCTCTAGTTGAGAGCATTCATAACGATTTTTTTATAGTTTACATCAGGTAGATCCAGAAAGAAAATACTGGACGGACTTGCAGGGTGGCTGAAGACAGAGAGGGTGGGAGATGAACTTGCAGCAACAGGAGATGGATTCGTGTGGAGGGCCATGATCGCCAACACCGTGCGGTAGGGCACATGATGATGATGATAGTTAAGAGACACAACTTTTTCACTTCTCTCAAAGATCATCCTCCAGGGAACAACAATAGCAGAAAGATGAAAGGGCAGACAGAGTAAGAAATAGACAACAGCCGAAATATTTTGTTTTACACTTTCCCTGCGATTGGAAGAGTTCCATATGCACTAGCGCCGCCATTCCTTCGTGACAGAAGATGATCCATAATTGAGAACATGACAGAGTGGACTGGAGACAGTTTATCACAACCCACGCACTCACCCACAACTGTAACGTGTCAATACAACTGGTGAAACATTTCCATCAACAGCACTCCTATAATGCTAGTGGGCTGTAGGATCCATAAGTCGTACTGTATATATGTCATCAAGATATGCATAAAGGCTGAATTCTGTGCTCATGATTGAATCTTGCTTACTATATCCAGCAAAGGACAGTGGTAAAAATAAATGTTTTGACACCAGACAGACATGGTGACAGCCTCCTTACCACGAGAATACTGACATTGTCTGGCTCCACAGCTGAGTGATTACTGTCATTCGTGTGGGGAATTCCTGGGCCGTGTTCTGTATATTTATGCTGGATCAGAACAGGCACTGCTGAATTCCATCAACGTGAGAGTGCAGAGCCTCCTTTGTTGGGTGGCCAAGTAGAACATGACATTGCTGGTGGTTATGAACTTTCTGTTAATGGGACATGGACTGAATTAACTTGGTTTAGTGGTGTGTTGAACAACTGAAATGATCAGTATGAAATCAATGCCACTGAAGCTGCCTAGAACATAGGGCAGACTTCCCCCCCTCCCCTCACCAGAATAAAGGAAAAGTCTGACATATATCTGTGTACATATATATGTATATGTAAATAGAATGTAAATAGATATCTAGACAGATAGAGAAATGAACAGATAGATTATAAACATATATACATATATATATTATAAACATATATATATACACATGTGTGTGTGCCTGTATGCCTGTGTGTCTGTATGTCTGTATGTCTGTATGTATGTATGTACCTACTTATGTATGTATGTACGTACGTACGTATGTATGTATGTATGTGTGTACATACGTATGTATGTATGTATGTATGTATGTAGTAAGAAACTCTGGGGAGAGCCTGACAGCAGAAGGTCCTCCAGTCAAGCAAGTGTTTCAGTCCTGAAGCTCTATAATGGCTGGCTGCATCCAGGTCATGACTCCTGTTTGCCCTTCTGCTGTCACCATTTTGTTCTTCTTAAGAAATTTGTACTCCTCCTGGAATCAAACCCGCGCATGAAATCCGAGGTGGTCAGAAGTCTTGAGGCCAAGTCATCATTGCAAGAAATCTTTTAACCACTTAGCTATCGGTCACCAGCAACATATAGAGAATGTTTATGCCTCATGAAGTTCACTTTCGTTCCTTCTGATCCAGATCCAGCTGAAACTCTTTTCTGCTGCTTCTGCCATTGCTTTTAGGGTTCTCGTTCTCTCTCTCCCATAAATCGACAGCTGTTTCATGAGGTCATAGGCTGATATGCCTATCAATCCCCTGGTTCCAATCTCTATGGCAAGGAACTTGGCTTGAAAGCCAGATGTCTTCAAGTTACTGTCTGAAGCGGCAGAC
>JAPXFY010006082.1:5000-7500 GCA_030674185.1 Monoplex corrugatus
GGCTTTGTACTAATACCTTGCTGGAACCACACTGCTGTATTGTTCAGTCATCGATCAGGACCAGCCTTCACTACCTCTTCCTCTCCTTGTCCTTTAGTTCTTGAGCAGAGACGGAGGGCTAAGCGAGACAGACAAGAGAGGCTCGTGCTGAGGCAAGAGAGAGAAAGAGACAGAGAGACAGGCAGACAGACAGACAGACAGAGACAGAGAGATAGAGAGGGAGAAAGACACAGAGAGAAACAGAGAGAGAGAGAGAGAGAGGAGGGGAGGGAGGGAAAGGAAAAAGAGGGAGGGAGAGAGTGAGTAGGATGGAGAAAGAGAGGGAGAGTTAGAAATAGAGGGAGAAAGAGAGGGAGCGGGAGAGAGAAAGAGAGAAAAGAGGGAAAGGAGGGAAAATAAAAAAATAGGGAGGGAGAGAGGAAGTAGGATGGAGAAAGAGAGAGAGAGAAAGAGAAGGAGAAAGACAGGGAGGGAGGGAAAAGGGAGAGACAGAGACATAGAGACAGACAGACAAAAACAAAGAGACAGAGAGATACAGGACAGACAGACAGAGCAAGATAGAAAGAGAGTGAGCGAGAGAGAAAGAGAGAGACAGAGAGAGAGAGGAGGGGATGAAGGAACAGGAAAAAAAGGGGGGAGGAGAGGGAGTAGGATGAAGAAAGAGAGGAAGAGAGAGTGGGAAACAGAGGGAGCGGGAGAGAGAGAGAAAGAGACAGACAGAGACAGAGAGACAGACAGACACAGAGAGACAGAGAGATACAGAGATACAGAAGGACAGACAGATGCAGCGAGATAGAAAGAGAGAGAAAGAGAGAGAGAGAGAGAGAGATGAGAGAGACAAAGAGAGGGAACAGGAAAGAGAATGAGAGAGAGCAAAACACAGAGAGAAAAACAGAGTGACCAAGAGAGCCAGAGAGAGAGAGAGAGAGAGAGAAAGGAAGACAGAGACAGAGACGGAGAGAGAGACAGAGACAGAGATACAGAGACAGAGACAGACAGACAGAGAGAAAGAGAGAGATGGAGAGAGACATGGAAACAGAGACAAAGAGACAGAGCGAGAATAAGAAAGAGATAGCGTGACAGAGAGAGCGAGACAGAGACAGAGAGTAAAAGAGAGAGAGAGAGAGAGAGAGAGAGAGAGAGAGAGAGAGAGAGATGGGAGAGGGAGCTGGACACTTAGTTCAGAGTTCATTTCCTCTCTCTAGTGATGAGTGAGAGAGAGGAAAAGAGAGAGATAAAGAGAGAGAAAGAGAGAGAGAGAGAGAAAGAGAGAGAGTGAAAGAGAAAGAGAAAGACAGAGACAGAGAGGCAGACAGACGACAGAGACAGACAAAAACAGGGAGCGTGAGAGCGTGATCCCGTAATACATATATACAGTATCCACATCATAATATCATATATCCCAGTATACCATATCCTAATAATCTCATGTACTCATGACCAGCGTAGATGCTTCTTTTTTAAACTTCTTTGTGATTTGTGTACATTTTATTTACGAAAGCAATAAAAAAGAAAGAAAGGTCAGAATGACTTGAAACTCTGGGAAGTGATTAACGCAAAGTACTAAGGCATGGAAGACTAGATTCAAATCCTATCATTCTTATCGATACCATCGTGGAACTTTTTGTCCTAGTAATGTCCTACCCGGAACTGAGCTAGCTACGTGCTCTCTGGAAGCACTGTGACCACACAATTGAGTTTCTTTTATCTATTTCTGGAATGTATCATTGAAAATTCTGGTTAACCCTTTGTCTCCTGCTACATATCCACCAACTGCAAAATCTTAACAATTTGGCTCACTCACTCTATTCACCAGCGTCTTGCAGGAAGCTGGTAGATAGGATGAGGGAGTTAAAGGATTACGTTTTTTGCTTTGCTAGCATAGTTGACAATGCAGGATGCTGGTGGACAGGGTGCGGGAGTAGTCAAAGAGTTAAATTTCCTGACTAACACCAATGGTTGTTGTATCTCTCAGGCCTGGTTGACGCCAGTGTATATTACGGAGGTATTATCTGCTTAAGGAAGAAGAAGCAGATAATACCTCCGTCAAGTAGTCTCTTAATGCTGGTCTCAGTTTTGAGTGGTTTTTGTTGTTGTTGTTTTTTTGTTTTTTTTTCAATTTTCAATGCCAAATTTGATGAAAATCACGACTGTGAACATACATTAAATGAAGTGTTCCTTCCTTCCATCCATTCTTCCTTCCTTCCTTCTTTCTTTCCTTCCTTCTATCCTTCCTTCCTTTCCTTCTTTCTTTCTTTCTTTCCTTCTTTCCTTCCTCGCTTCCTTCCTTCCTTCCTTTTCTTTCCTTCCTTCCTTCCTTCCTTCCTCGCTTGGTTCATTCCTTCCTACCTTCCTCGCTTGGTTCATTCCTTCCTTCCTTTTCTTTTTTTCCTTCCTTTTTTTCCTTCCTTCTTTTTCTTTCCTTCCTTCCTTCCTCTCTTCTTTTCTTTCTTCCTTCTTTCCTTCCTTATTTCTTTCTTTCCTTCCTTTCTTCCTTCGA
>JAPXFY010000608.1:0-52361 GCA_030674185.1 Monoplex corrugatus
TCGCACAATCAGTTTGATGAGTCATGTAACAAAAATCCTGTTAAGAATAATCATGATGAGGACAAGGAATAGAATCAAAAGAGAAATAGCAAAACAACAGTGTGGATTTGTGGAAGGAAAAAGAACTATTAATGCCATATACATCCTACAAACTATCATAGAGAGGTTAATTGAGATGAATAAGGATTTGTATTTATGCTTTGTTGACTACACCAAGGCTTTTGATCGGGTAAGACATGATGAATTGATTAACCAACTGGAGAGACTCAATGTTGATGGAAAAGATCTACAAATAATCAGAAATATGTACTGGGAACAAACAGCTGCAATGAGAATAGAAAACAATGTAAGCTCTTTTCAAAACATCAAAAGAGGAGTCAGACAGGGTTGTGATTTGTTACCAGATCTGTTTTCACTTTACAGCGAAAACATCATGAGAAACCTAGAAGAAGACCCTGGACTAAAGGTTGGAGGGAAAATGATAAACAACATTCGATACGCAAATGACACCGTGCTAATTGCAGAAAATGAAAGGGACCTACAAAACCTTGTGAATATACTAGAAATAGAAAGCAAAGGTAAGGGGCTGGAACTAAACAACAGGAAGACTGAAGTTATGGTGATCAATAAAAAACATGAAATCCCCTCATGCAAAATAACAGCAAATGATACAAGCTTGACACAGGTTGATAAATTTAACTCTTTCACCGCCAAGTTTCCCCCAAAACGGCACTCCTCAGAGCCAAATATATTTTGGGCATCCAATTTTGCAGCGCAGTATGCATTTTTAAAAGCTTATATCTCAAAGACTTAAACATTTTCATGACTTTTTTTTGCTGTGTAAAGGGAAGGGCAGATGCTGATTTATATATGAATGCTTGCTTATGTTTATGTGCTTGATTGATTATTCCACAGATAATCTTATAATAAAGAAAAACAAACAATTTTTTTCATACTTTTTATTGTACTACTGATCTTATTTCATAAGTTGTGCACCAGATATCATTACAATAAATGAGGAAAAGCAATGGAAAATCTACACACAAAGTCAGCTGTCTGCTTATTCTACTAGGAGTGGTAGACAGTGCGTGTCGATTTGCAGCCATTTTGGAGAAAACGCTTCGGAGAAAACGTGAAGTAAATTCCGACAGTTGACAAAGCCACACTTCGGCCTTGCTACTGAAAAATTAGGTCGCTAGGTCAAGTTTAAAAATAGCACAGTCGCGTGCATTCACCAGTGGAGCTGACAGAAGCTTTATACCTGCGTGAAAAGTTATCGCTTAGCATGACCCCTCCAAGTTGCACAAATGTGACCATGGCGGTCGTATGGGAAGTCGCTTAATTGCGACCATGGCGGGAAAAGAGTTAAATACCTGGGAACGATCATTTCATCAGATGGCAGATGCACATCAGAAATAGCCGGCAGAATTGGCCAAGCCAAAACAGCATTCAAGAAGATGACAAGCATTCTTACCAACAAATGCCTATCAATTAACATCAGGAAGAGATTTCTTCAATGTTATATAGATCCAATACTGTTGTACAGATGTGATGCATGGACCGTCAACAAGCAAATCCAGAACAAGATTGAGGCAACCGAGATGTGGTTTCTAAGAAGAATGTTGAGAGTTCCATGGACAACAAAGAAAACAAATGAGACAGTCTTGATGGAGCCAGACACAAGTAGATCACTCATAGGGAAGAATAGGAAAAGACAGGCAACATTTATAGGCCATTTTATGAGGAAGGGGGATTTGGACACCTGGTCACAACGGGAAAGCTGGAGGGAAAGAGAGCATCAGGTAGACCCAGAGAGAAAATGCTAGACGGACTTGCAGAGTGGCTGGGGATGGGGTGGGTGGGGGAGATGCTTGGGGCAACGAGAGATAGAGACAGATGGAAGTCCATGATCACCAACGCCATTATGGCAGGGCACCTGAATATGATGATTGGTTAGCATGTCATCCTGGTTATCATGACGTCCTGGTTAGCATGACGTCCTGGTTAGCATGTCGTCCTGTTTAGCATGCCATCCTGGTTAGCATGTCCTGGTTCGCATGACGTCCTGGTTAGCATGTCGTCCTGGTTAGCATGATGTCCTGGTTAGCATGTCCTCCTGGTTAGTACTTTCGTCCTGGTTAGTACGTCGTTCTGGTTAGCATGGCGTCCTGGTTAGCATGTCATCCTGGTTAGTACGTCGTCCTGCTTAGCATGTCATCCTGGTTAGCATGTCGTCCTGGTTAGTACGTCGTCCTGGTTAGTACGTCATCCTGATAGCATGTCGTCTTGGTTAGCATGTCCTCCTGGTTAGTATGTCATCCTGGTTAGTACGTCGTCCTGGATAGCATGTCATCCTGGTTAGCATGTCCTCCTGGATAGTATGTTGTCCTGGTTAGCATGTCATCCTGGTAAGTATGTCATCCTGGTTAGTACGTGGTCCTGGTTAGCATGTCGTCCTGGTTAGTATGTCGTCCTGGTTAGTATGTCGTCCTGGATAGCATATCGTCCTGGTTAGAATGTTGTCCTGGTTAGTATGTCGTCCTGGATAGCATGTCGTCCTGGTTAGCATTTCGTCCTGGTTAGCATGATAACCTAGTTTCCATAACATCCTGGTTAGCATGTCATCCTGGTTAGTATGACATCCTGCTTAGTATGTCATCCTGCTTAACATGTCGATGTGGTTAGCATGTCATCCTGCTTAACATGTCAATGTGGTTAGCATGTCATCCTGCTTAACATGTCGATGTGGTTAGCATGTCATCCTGCTTAACACGTCGATGTGGTTAGCATGTCATCCTGCTTAACATGTCGATGTGGTTAGCATGTCATCCTGCTTAACACGTCGACGTGGTTAGCATGTCATCCTGCTTAACATGTCGATGTGGTTAGCATGTCATCCTGCTTAACACGTCGATGTGGTTAGCATGTCATCCTGCTTAACATGTCGATGTGGTTAGCATGTCATCCTGCTTAACAGGTCGATGTGGTTAGCATGTCATCCTGCTTAACACGTCGATGTGGTTAGCATGTCATCCTGCTTAACATGTCGATGTGGTTAGCATGTCATCCTGCTTAACACGTCGATGTGGTTAGCATGTCATCCTGCTTAACATGTCGATGTGGTTAGCATGTCATCCTGCTTAACACGTCGATGTGGTTAGCATGTCATCCTGCTTAACATGTCGATGTGGTTAGCATGTCATCCTGCTTAACATGTCGATGTGGTTAGCATGTCATCCTGCTTAACATGTCGATGTGGTTAGCATGTCATCCTGCTTAACATGTCGATGTGGTTAGCATGTCATCCTGCTTAACAGGTCGATGTGGTTAGCATGTCATCCTGCTTAACAGGTCGATGTGGTTAGCATGTCATCCTGCTTAACAGGTCGATGTGGTTAGCATGTCATCCTGCTTAACATGTCGATGTGGTTAGCATGTCATCCTGCTTAACATGTCGATGTGGTTAGCATGTCATCCTGCTTAACATGTCGATGTGGTTAGCATGTCATCCTGCTTAACATGTCGATGTGGTTAGCATGTCATCCTGCTTAACATGTCGATGTGGTTAGCATGTCATCCTGCTTAACATGTCGATGTGGTTAGCATGTCATCCTGCTTAACATGTCGATGTGGTTAGCATGTCATCCTGCTTAACATATCGATGTGGTTAGCATGTCATCCTGCTTAACATGTCGATGTGGTTAGCATGTCCTGCTTAACATGTCGATGTGACTAGCATATCGTTAGCATGTCGATGTGGTTAGCATGTCGAATGGTTAGCATGTCAACATGGTTAGCATGTCAACATGGTTAGCATGTCGATGTGGTTACCATGTCATCATGGTTAGCATGTCGATGTGGTTAGCATGTCGATGTGGTTAGCATGTCAACATGGTTAGCATGTCGATGTGGTTAGCATGTCGATGTGGTTAGCATGTCAACATGGTTAGCATGTCGATATGGTTAGCATGTCGATGTGGTTAGCATGTCGAAGTGGTTAGCATGTCGATGTGGTTAGCATGTCAACATGGTTAGCATGTCAACGTGGTTAGCATGTCAATGTGGTTAACATGTCAACATGGTTAGCATGTCGATGTGGTTAGCATGTCAACATGGTTATCATGTCGATGTGGTTAGCATGTCAATGTGGTTAGCATGTTGATGTGGTTAGCATGTCAACGTGGTTAGCATGTCGATGTGGTTAGCATGTCAACATGGTTAGCATGTCGATGTGGTTAGCATGTCGATGTGGTTAGCATGTCAACATGGTTAGCATGTCGATATGGTTAGCATGTCGATGTGGTTAGCATGTCGAAGTGGTTAGCATGTCGATGTGGTTAGCATGTCAACATGGTTAGCATGTCAACGTGGTTAGCATGTCAATGTGGTTAACATGTCAACATGGTTAGCATGTCGATGTGGTTAGCATGTCAACATGGTTATCATGTCGATGTGGTTAGCATGTCAATGTGGTTAGCATGTTGATGTGGTTAGCATGTCAACGTGGTTAGCATGTCGATGTGGTTAGCATGTCAACATGGTTATCATGTCGATGTGGTTAGCATGTCGATGTGGTTAGCATGTTGATGTGGTTAGCATGTCAACGTGGTTAGCATGTCGATGTGGTTAGCATGTCGATGTGGTTAGCATGTCAACGTGGTTAGCATGTCGATGTGGTTAGCGCATAGTACAACGGGAATTAAACTCGCGGGCCCGAACCCTCATCAGTCTAAAAAGATTATGGGATTTCTTTTAACCACCACTGGCTCTAAACAAGGATTCAATAAGCTATGGACTCGTTGGAAAGACTGTGAGCACACAATCGAGTCTTGTCCTCTTTTAGGCTGTGTCATTGAGAGTTTGGTTAAGTTTTCTTACCAAAACACCACAGGTGTCTGCATCTCTCAGCCTGGTTGACAACCGTTACATGACTGTGATAGTTAGCTTAGAGTACAGCCCTGTCACGCAATTGTCAGTCCAGACCGGAACTCCACACCATTACCATTATCCCAGTTCTCATCTCCATAGCAATGTGAAAAAAAAACTCAGATTCTGTGACCTCTGTTGCCCTGGCCTCATGCTTTCCTCAGTATCGATAGTTGTGGATGTGTGTTACAGAGTCCAAATAAGCAGCATGGGGACAGAGACACAGGAGCGGCACAGAAGACGGTGTGGAAGCAAAAAAGCATGGAAAAGGAGATGATGGAAACCATGGAAGACTGCACCAAAGGGCAGCGCCATAACATAAAGGAGGGCATGAAGGCGGGAACACCAAACAGGCCTGTCAAACACCGTTGCCTCTTACCAAGACACAATCTTACAATGATTCAGTCACAGAGGATGGGACCGGAGATCTCAGAAGCTGATCTGAACCAGTGGTTAGCTTAGTGCACGACTCTAAATAACCACAGGCTTCAGAGTCAACTTCTTAAGAAAAAAAAATAGACGAATAACAGACAGGCTGCAGAACTCTCAGCACTGCTAAGAGCGGTAAGTAGGCAGTAGAAAATCGAGAGGCCAGGGAGTTATTTTATGTAATCAATATCCTCTACAATGTGATTACAAATGGCAGTATAAAACAAATCTATTTAGCATTGTATCATAAGAAAGGTAAGTCCAAGGAATGAATTTGGTCACCTATATATGTTACAGTGGAGGTGCGTGACCAGGGATTCCATAAAATCCATGACTTATTTAGGAGTGCCGTGTAATTGCTGATTCAGTGAAAGATGTCATTACATCACTGGATATTTTTAAGGATTTCATGAGATTCCCAACTTTTCATCCTAAGTTTAAGGTTTCTTATTGTTTGGCAAATTGTTGAATTCGTACAACTAAATGTTTGGTAAGTTAATTATGTAATGGAGCATGCCAGGTGCATTGTGACATAAACTGAGTGAAGAGGGCAGCTGTGGTCTACATTCTGATACACACTCACCAGCCCTCGACCTACAGCCTACAGCTTGTCAGTGTATGGTTTGAGCATGTTGGTACATTGTATCTAGACAGCTAGGTGTATGGTTTGAGCATGTTGGCACATTGTATCTAAACAGCTAAGTGCACGGTTTGAGCATGTTGGCATATTGTATCTAGACAGCTAGGTGTACGGTTTGAGCATGTTGTGCATTATATCTAGACAGCTAGGTGTACGGTTTGAGCATGTTGTACATTGTATCTAGACAGCTAGGTGTATGGTTTGAGCATGTTGGCACATTGTATCTAGACAGCTAGTTGTATGGTTTGAGCATGTTGGCACATTGTATCTAGACAGCTAGATGTACGGTTTTAGCATGTTGGCACATTGTATCTAGACAGCTAGGTGTATGGTTTGAGCATGTTGTACATTGTATCTAGACAGCTAGGTGTAT
This sequence comes from Monoplex corrugatus, assembly GCA_030674185.1. Lineage (NCBI taxonomy): Eukaryota > Metazoa > Mollusca > Gastropoda > Littorinimorpha > Ranellidae > Monoplex > Monoplex corrugatus. The sequence continues at coordinate 6,369 of JAPXFY010000608.1, forward strand.
GGTTTGAGCATGTTGGCATATTGTATCTAGACAGCTAGGTGTATGGTTTGAGCAATGTGGCACATTGTATCTAGACAGCTAGGTGTATGGTTTGAGCATGTTGGTACATTGTATCTAGACAGCTAAGTGTACGGTTTGAGCATGTTGGTACATTGTATCTAGACAGCTAGGTGCATGGTCTGAGCATGTTGGCGCATTGTATCTAGACAGCTAGGTGTACGGTTTGAGCATGTTGGCACATTGTATCTAGACAGCTAGGTGTATGAGCATGTTGTGCATTGTATCTAGACAGCTAGGTGTACGGTTTGAGCATGTTGGCACATTGTATCTAGACAGCTAGGTGTACAGTTTCAGCATGTTGGCACATTGTATCTAGACAGCTAGGTGTACGGTTTGAGCATGTTGGCACATTGTATCTAGACAGCTAGGTGTATGGTTTGAGCATGTTGGCATATTGTATCTAGACAGCTAGGTGTACGGTTTGAGCATGTTGGCACATTGTATCTAGACAGCTAGGGGTACGGTTTGAGCATGTTGGTACATTGTATCTAGACAGCTAAGTATACAGTTTGAGCATGTTGGTACATTGTATCTAGACAGCTAAGTGTATGGTTTGAGCATGTTGTACATTGTATCTAGACAGCTAGGTGTATGGGTTGAGCATTTTGTCACATTGTATCTAGACAGCTAGGTGTACAGTTTGAGCATGTTGTACATTGTATCTAGACAGCTATGTGTATGGTTTGAGCATGTTGGCGCATTGTATCTAGACAGCTAGGTGTACGGTTTGAGCATGTTGGCACATTGTATCTAGACAGCTAGGTGTATGAGCATGTTGTGCATTGTATCTAGACAGCTAGGTGTATGGTTTGAGCATGTTGGCATATTGTATCTAGACAGCTAGGTGTACAGTTTCAGCATGTTGGCACATTGTATCTAGACAGCTAGGTGTACGGTTTGAGCATGTTGGCACATTGTATCTAGACAGCTAGGTGTATGGTTTGAGCATGTTGGCACATTGTATCTAGACAGCTAGGTGTATGGTTTGAGCATGTTGGCACATTGTATCTAGACAGCTAGGGGTACGGTTTGAGCATGTTGGTACATTGTATCTAGACAGCTAAGTATACAGTTTGAGCATGTTGGTACATTGTATCTAGACAGCTAAGTGTATGGTTTGAGCATGTTGTACATTGTATCTAGACAGCTAGGTGTATGGGTTGAGCATTTTGTCACATTGTATCTAGACAGCTAGGTGTACAGTTTGAGCATGTTGTACATTGTATCTAGACAGCTAGGTGTATGGTTTGAGCATGTTGGCACATTGTATCTAGACAGCTAGGTGTATGGTTTGAGCATGTTGCACATTGTATCTAGACAGCTAAGTGTATGGTTTGAGCATGTTGGCACATTGTATCCAGACAGCTAGGTGTACGGTTTGAGCATGTTGGTACGTTGTATCCAGACAGCTAAGTGTATGGTTTGAGCATGTTGGTACGTTGTATCCAGACAGCTAAGTGTATGGTTTGAGCATGTTGGTACGTTGTATCCAGACAGCTAGGTGTACAGTTTGAGCATGTTGGTACGTTGTATCCAGACAGCTAGGCGTACAGTTTAAGCATGTTGGTACGTTGTATCCAGATAGCTAAGTGTATGGTTTGAGCATGTTGGTACGTTGTAACCAGACAGCTAGGTGTACAGTTTGAGCATGTTGGTACGTTGTATCCAGACAGCTAGGTGTACAGTTTGAGCATGTTGGTACGTTGTATCCAGACAGCTAGGTTTGGGATTCTTACCTGCCTTGCTGCCCCCTGTGGGGATGCCAGGGGGCTCTTTCAGTATAAATAGTATCCCCATCTTCTGGAAGTTCTGTGCTAGAAATGTCCTCTTTTCTGTCACTCTCTTTGTTTCTTCCTTGTTCCTTTGCTTTCTGCCATTTCATCCTATCATTTTCTGCCTTTCTTGTCCATTCACCTGTATGTGTTCGATAAAGTCTTTTGTACTTTTTCTTAGGATTGATAACTGGTTACATGTATTAAGTGCATTTTTGGCTCAGGGAGATAAGATATGCAATTTTAAGTAATATATACCCGTTTTTATATGTGTTTTGGTGTCCTTACGTATGCTTTAATTTGTATTCAGGTGTGCTTTTTAAATCCCCTGTGCGATAAAGTCGACGGAGTGGTCAACGCCAGGGTCGTGTTTTTAGATTATGTTCACGAATGCATTGATATGTGTACTTAATTTTCTTTTCCTTTCTTTTTTCCTGTTGGAAGTTTTGTATGTTTTGAAGCAGTTGTAGCCCTGATATGGCTCTACGCAGTCGGCTGGGCTTTAAACAATAACATAACAATAGTAACCTGCCTTGCTCAACCAATCAAACAGCCTGCTTACATACCGTGCCACTGACCACACCTGACCGAGTAAAGACATTCTACTGGTACATGAGATTTTGTCTTCCCCCAGTCGTATGGCCATCCGTGACAACATCAGACATTTGGATTACAACTTAAAAAGTGCTTGTGGCAAACCATGAGTGGCTTCAACACAGAACAGGAAACTCTCATCCACTTCATGGAGGCATTATACTATTTATTGTAGAGCTACGTCAAACATTTCTGCTAGCATTAATCATTTTTGATTAAGAACGTCACGCAGGAAAACCTCCACGACTACCATCACTATTTTCCTCTGATGAGAGGCCCACCTGCAACTATTCGTTTACGAAGGAACAAAAAAACTTCACTTGGCAGACTTCCTGACAGCACGTGGTCATATGAAATAAAAATCAGAATTAAACAGACCAGGATCTAGGATCATGATCAACAGCGCAACAAAGATCAATGTATAAATCTATAATCACGAATGTCCAGAAACTGAAAGAGCCCTTGCCATGAATGATAGATGCACAGCTGAAATCCAAATCAGGATCACAACAGCACTAGCAAAAACGGACGAGATAAACAAGTTCTGGAAAAGCAGCGCTGTCAAACTTGTCATCCTGTAAAGACAGTACAAGTCTGGCAGTCTCGCTCCTTTTGTAGAGATGTAAAACGTGGACACAGTTTGCGGACTCTGTGAAGAGAATTCAGTCGTTTGAGATCAAAATTCAAATCATTTCATATAGTCTGTCATGAAAACAAGATTAACATAAACACAGGGTCAACACTGACGGACACAGACCTCTTTCTGGCAAATGCGTTGGGACGCAACCTTTATTGGTTTGGTGACGTCATCTGCACAACACAATATCCGAGACCATCCCTACGAGTACTAAGCAAGAGGTCCATCGTTGAGGTCGATAAAAAACGAGCTAAATGGTAAACAAAGGTAAGACTAGTCTCATCAAACCTGACCAGGTTACAGTCTTATCTCAGCGTCAGAAACTTGTAGGATCCTCTCAGCTGTTGTGTGCCTTTAACACTTCCTGTCTGACGAGCCGCAGTGAGCGGCTTGGCTGACTTCCAAAATGGCCGGCGAGCCGCATACTGCGGCTCGGCACGGTTCGTCACTTTGTACTTGCGTTTCTTCCCCATTTGACGACATACAACTGCATGACGGCAAATAACGACAGTCAGATACTTCCTTTTCCTTTTCAGCCATTTTGCTTTGTCATTCCATGTGTTTTCTTTGTGTGTGCGCCTCGTTTGTTGATATGTTTTCACTTTCGTAAGTGGAGTTGCTATGGCGTCAGGCAGTCGGCGTCCTGTTAGGATCACTGCTGCTCAGGCTGTCGCACTTTTTCAGAAATTTTTGACAAAAGTGATGATTAAATAGCTGCCAGTGACAGTGATGATAGCTTTGTTGATAGTGCATCAAGTGCCGAGTCAGAAGAAACGAGTGTTGACAATCGTGAAGGGCCTTCTTGTTCTGCAAAGAGACCATGCCTCTCCCGTTCTGTTTCTTTTACATCATCTTCAGACACATTGGGACAGAGACAAGGCAGACCGGCTGATTCTCCTGGTAACAGTGGTGATGTGGGTTGTAGGAGGGAGAGTGACAAGGATAGATGCAGGCCTGCTCGAAGTAGGCCTAACACCAGTGCAAGCCCACGATGGACAGTGGTGTAATGGTAGTAGTTTTGTATTTTAGGTGTGTGACCTGACAATGATCAGTGTTATGTAACTTCATGAAAAATGAAATTTTTTTAGGTGCTGTGTTCATTTAATGGATGTTGATGAATATTTTTTCTTCTTTGACTTTGGAGCTATATAGATTACCTGGTCAGCTGGAGCTTAGTTAGTACTAACTGTATGCATGAAAAATTATCTGCATCAAATAGTATGCATGCAAAACTCACAGGTCAAGTTTTATATAATGAACATTATAATACTTTTATTACCTGTATTGTTGTTTATAATTCAATTCTGCACAACCCAGTAACAGTCTTTTTGTTCTATGTTAAATACAAACATATCTACAAGTGTTTTACTGATCTTACCCCCTGTTCCAAAATAGGTCGCAGATGAACCCTGCGTCCAGTCTGAAAACCCTTAACGTACAGAAAGAGTTAATCCCTCAAGGATCACAACAGTAAGGGATTAAATGGTATTGACTACATGATAGTTATATACACCCATTGTCATCATACAACACTGAGGGAGGAAGCTGTACTTCAATTATAGGACAGTTACTACCATTCCTCGGCGCTGAAAGATAACAAGGAGAGTTCACTTTTCTGACCTGTATCCCTTCCTTCCCTAACATAAGGAAATTAAAATGCGCACTCAGAACATAAGAATTCATCTCTGTATTTCATATCTACATCAGCTTTCTAACAACAATATCCCAGGTACTTCCAACTGTCGAAACAGACTGCGTGATATTCATTTTAAGAAGTTCAAAACAAATTTCTCAACAACAACAACAAATTCCAGTGATCACTTTTTTCTGATTGTGTTACGTTACTAATAATACAACGACAGACCAGACCAAGAAACTGAATGCAAAACAGACATATCGATGTCTTACTATGATCAAAATACTTGTAAAGCAGGTATACTATCTTCTAAACTGGCAACAGATGGGCTTCAGAATGAAAGAAGACAGATACGTTCGAAGATTTTATTTTTGTTTGACAGGAAAATCGAACTGAACATCTAGTTCTGCGGAAGGGGACGAAAAACGAATTGGACCCATGTGCATTCTGGCTCGCGCACGCTTAATATCCCACTGCAGTTGAAAATCGTCAAGGGTACGGCTGCCCTAGTATAAAACATTGGACAGATAGGTTGATTTCCCAGGTCCCTCACTTTGAAAGCCAATTAGACTTCTTGCCTTTCTGACATCTTGGTAAAAAAATGGGTAGTGTTGCACTGCAGCGATGCCCTCTTAAAGGAGAGAGCAGCCTGAATTTCACATCCACTGATACAAAAGAAATGAATATAAATTTGAATATGAATATGGATATGAATATGAAGACAAATCTGTTGTTGATCGAGCTTGAATTGTCTGTATTTCAGAGCGTCAAAGACAAATGTTACCTCAGGAAAAGCAACATTATTATCATCTGCTCTCAGTGAGAAAAAGATCGCTTTCATATCTGCTTGGTGAGAATATTGCAAAATTATGTCATACGTGGAACAAATACTTAGCGTAAGCAGCACTTCTTCATCTTCCCTGCTATTTTTACAGAAAGGCCAGGATAAACTTTCAATACTTTCTGTTGAAAACACCACTGACTATTACTTTTAAATCCACAAACCTCAATCCAAAATATGCTGGAGCATCTTTCAAAGATCTACTTGTAATGCTCATTACATATTTTTCAGACATGAATATATTTGTAAAGGAATAGTAATCTGAATGCCAGGTGTGTTTTCTCTTCTTCAGTACTTCACAAATATTTTCGTTGACGAATGTGTGTTTTCAACTTAACTATCATTTTTTCTTCTTGTGCTTTTTTTCGACGTTGTGTTACAACAGCCTGTACATATAGGATTGGACTGACAGCATAACTGAATGGTAGTATGCACACAATCATGGTCACATGGATCTTGTCTATTACTGAAACGCCAAATATTGTCATAACACTGGTCACACCAAACACAAAATGACAAACAGCGTCTGTCACAGCCACTTTTACCAACACATGGAATGACGAATAAACTGGTCTCTTTGAAACATCAACTACAATTAGGTATCTGGGTGTTTGTCTGATGACGATGACCTGACCAGCTACAACTACTAAGCAAAAGGTACAGTTTAATAGCAGAGTAAATGTCAGCCATCTAAATTGCTGATTAAGATTATAGCGATCAGAAAAAGCCATATTGCACAGACCAGATTGGCCATCAAGGCCCCAGTGTGACAGTGCAGGGGAAAAAGGAATCACTGACAATATTATACAAAAACACCACGTGACTGTACATGCCGCAGCTGATGAACACCCACTGAATCTCCACGGACATAAAGGAAAACGAAACACGAAGATGTAATCCAGTGTTATTAACCAGACGATCAGAACAGATGCCTCACTGGATAGAATAAAAAGAAAACTGGCCATCTTGCATGTTAGACTCTTTTTCCATGTATTTTCAAAATAGATATACTTTTCTTGATACACTTCATCAGCTACTGTAATGACGTTAATGTGTATACCCATAAATGTATGAGCACACAGTAAATTGACGAAAAATGTGACGAAATTCCCTCCAAAAATTCTTTTTACTCTAAACAACGTCACGAAGCTAAGAGAATGACCTAACGTGGTGCAAATACTAGCTAACACAAACAAAAGACGATGTATGTTAGACAGGAACAGTTTTGTACATGAAGACAGCACGGGCTGTACAGCCAGACAGCTAAAAGTCCTTGAAAATGTCGGAAAATACTTGGCACAACAAAATCTATAGTCTGATGCCAACACAGACGTCAGCTGACTTAGCCGTGCCATCAAAGTGACATCAAAGGAACTGACAAGATTTCCTTTTACGTCCAATTTGGTCAGTCGTGGTAAACTATAAAGGTTTTTACTTTGTAAAGTTTGGATGGCAGAAAATGACAGATTCAAGGCTTTTAGTTTTGGCAAGTACATCATCAATTCGCCGTTAAATAGTTTTAGTTGTGTTCCTGATAAATCAATTTTTGTCATTGAGTAATAGACGTTAAACGATTGACATGATAGTGACAAAACAGGATTATTTCCTAAAACGAGAACCTTTAGATTCAACATTTCTAAAAATGCATTCATATTAACAGATTTTAGTTGGTTGTTACCCACATCAAGAAATTGCAAATTTGGAAGAGTTGCGTTTGATAGGTCAACTAAAGAGCAATGCGAAAGACTGAGCCAAATAAGATATACATTGGTGTTGAAATTAGACAGAGTCATGTCTGAGCCTGTGGCATCCACATAACGAAGCTTAGGGTAAACTTCAGCATAGAAAGGCTGGTTACAGAGGAAACAATAACCTTGGCACAGACAGCCTTCAGGACAGCGTGTGCTGCACATCAATTCATCATCTCGTTGTGGACATTGACTCCAACCATCACAGAGATGATCTCCATGGACACAGACCCTGGAATTTTGACACCGATAGAAACCAGGACATGTCATTGTCTCACAGTCTTGTTCATCTTCACCGTAAGTACAATCAGAAAAACCGTTACATCGTGTGTAGTCAGGGAGACAGTACATCCAGTCATCTGTACACCAGTAATGAGTTTCCCGACAGGTTTCATTAAGTTCCATCATGTGCTGAGTAAAATAACCTGTGCCATCCAAGTTGATGAAATGTCTTTGCGTCCTGTTTGCCTCTACATGATGGATATGTTCCCCAAAAGGACAACTGACTTCATCAGAATTATCTACACAGTCGGAAAACCCATCGCATCGTTGGCTAAACCATACACATTGACCGTTGGTGCACATAAAAGAACACTGGGAAAGATGCACGCAAAACGACTCATCACTGCTATCTGCACAATCCTCCCTGAAGTCACACACCAAGGTATAATGCACAGTTGTGTCATCATCGCATTTGAACATGTCGACTCTTTTATCAGACAGATCCAGTGCAGCGCCCTTCTTTGGCGTTGTGTTAAAGAACATGCTTAATTGTGAATTGATATCCTGTCCACTATCGCTGCTGGGATCGCAGAACAGAAGTGACAGTGCCACATGACCAGCTGGACATTCAAACAAGATCTGTTGTGTTTGAGTAAGAATGGATTGAGGACAACGTAATTCAGCGAATCCAACAGTACAGACAGGAAACACATGCTTTGACTGTGACTTTATCTGGCAAACTACTTCTCCGTACCAAGGGAACATGTTCTTTGAACAATAGAAAAACTGTCGCGGAGAAAATCTTGCATGTATGAATTTGCGTGTCACTACATATGACTGCATATTGCCGAAATGATCCATGTTGTAGATCAAAGTGTTATCGGACCATTTGCGAAACTTGCTGTACATAACAGGTACCGAGTCCCAACCGGCTGTACTACCTACAGCTATACTGAAATAACTTTCTCCAAATAATTTTAAAACAATATCAAGGTCCTTTTTGGTTTTTATCAATGCTAACTTTCCATTTATTTTTAAACACATATGTGTGGAATCCTGACGACTGAAGGAAGACCATTCAAGTTCAAAATATCGGAAGCACTCGCTGCGTGAAGCCTCCAAATCTCGACAGCCAGCGCTGCTAATGTCTTTTACTATTTCAACCTTTAATGATAATAATGATAATGATAATAACTATAGCAAAACCTTTATAAAGCTAAGCCTTGATATAGTTTAATAGTTTAAAAACAAGGGGCTAGACAGCAAGCAGGGAGGGAAGGTGAGGAGAGTAGGGAAATTAGACACGCGGTGGGAGAGGCGGTACATGTAGTGTGTGTTAGTTATCCATACATGACATTGCAAATAGGGCATAAGCCATTGTAAATAGGGCATAGCCATTCACAGTATCATTGATGAAAGCAAAAGAAAGCCTCTCTCAGAGGTTCCCTAACTTGTGGATGTAGGCGTGCTCATACCACCAGACACAGCGGGTAGGCTTCATGCGCACTGACATAGATGACAAGGGACATACGCAAGTCATGCTGCACGTCTCGCTATCACCTCATTGCCGGCGCGAGTTCGCACACCCTCCCCGTCCCCCTCCCCCCTCCCGCCCCCACGCACGCACGCCCGCCTACTTTCTAACTACCTACACATTCCCACATTTTGGAGAGACGTGAAAAATTGCATTCTAATTAGTAATAAACAGAAATACGTATCTAAATATAGTCATCTTCAGTCAACATGATACACGAAATAAAGACAATAATATCATCATACACTGCATATTGTTAAATATTTAGAGATTTAGTTGTAAACATCAAAGAATTAAGAGTTTTTTCGAATAGAAAAAAAATCTAAACATGAATCCAATGAATTTGTATGAAAGGCACAAAATGCACAACACAGACGCATACAGACATACTTATCAAATTGGTACAATACACACACACACACGCACACACACACACACATCTATGTCTCTATATATATACATATCTATCTATCTCTCTATATACATATATACACTGTATATATATACATATCTGTGTGTGTGTGTGTGTGTGTGCGCGCGCGCGCGCGCGTGAGTATGACCTATCCTCACAGAATCACCCATAAGTCAGATTTTGCACGGTTTTAGTATTCCACACCTTAAAAAAAACGTACTGACTCTACAGTTTATACTGACACCAATTGTATTTTTCTACTGTAGAAATTGATGGAGATGTGGTCGTTTTAAAGCCAGCAAATGACGAACAGGCCGTTTGGAGGAAAGATGCTTCATGTTTTTGACCACACAACTGACTGAAGACCTCAGCTACATGTCTCTATCTCAACAAAGTGCGCTAAAACGTTTAATCGGATAAGCTACATTACAATTTAGGATTTCTCTGTATTCAATCAACTTTGGTGTCGTTTTTGGTTTAATCTTAACCATCAAGATAATAATACCAGATATGGGGGTTAGATAGGAAGTCAAGCAGGCTTGTGTAGACGACCAAGATGTTCCTCGCCGACTGATGATGGTTTCTATCAGAACGGGGCAGGGTATCCCTAGGCAAAGCCACACGTAGAACATATCTAGTCTGCCATACCACGAAGCTGTCTGAATCCTGAGCCTCTTGCGCTCACAGCGTAGGTCTTTTGGTCAGGAACGAGGGGCGAGGCAACCCGTGCAGACAACGCAGAGGATTGAACTCAGAGGCACCAGGCCCACAGACGCCTTTGAACAAATCATGGTGCCATATAATGTAATGCAATTGTCTACATACTCATCTACATCAGACAAGAACACATGTCGCCCATCGCGGTTCCTCCAGGATGGAGCAGCTCCAGGTCCTCCATACGATCCATCCTTAGCTCCTGGAGTCTCTGTCACCCGTCATGTGCCAGGGGACGTGGGCGGAAAGTTCCATAGCAGCCCGCATGAACTGGACAAAGTGGTCAGTCATGGCCAGATGACACCTGACCATGCACACGATGAACGAAGGAAGAAGAAGAGCTTGCCCCAATGTTTAGTGTAAAAGTGTGACGTGCTTGGATATATGGTTTATTCACAAGAAATCCATTAGCATTTATGTCATAGGAAAAACAAAGTGGTGACATGCCCCTTCTCTCTGATGTGAATGGGAAATACAGGTAAAACTGAAATGCTATAGAGCCAGCTTGTTTGTTCAATTTGTAAGTCAGTTCAGTTGGTATTCGTCATTGATTTAACAAACAATACAAACCCCAGAAGTAATGAATCAGTGCAAAAACATATTAGTAGACGTCCTATATTTCCGTTAGCCATTGCTATTAGCGTCTTGGATAGTGTCTATCATAGCTGAAGAGCTCCACATGGGAAGACAGTCTCTTTGGCAGCGATCACATGAAATCTATAGATGGCCAATTTACCTGGAGAGAGGTGACGAATCCACTGTACACGCTCCTGTTTCTTTTCTCTGAGAAATACTTGTCATCCTTAGAAGATTTAGGACAAAACAAGTAGGTCAGTTAACATCTCTGATATTTCATTGAGCTTGGCCAATTCGCTGAACATTCGCACCTGCTTCTTTTGTGAATGAAATACGCATTCTCATTTTGTTTCTGTCTTTCTACTTGCTTGAACACTGCTATTCATTTCGATTCACTGTTAAAGATGCATTAAAAATGCAGAAATTAACAAGAAACACCTCGAGGGCGCGGATGGGACCCAAAGCAACAATGCCCTGCCACTCTCCAGACAATCACCTCCCCCAAGCTCTGGATACCACTCGACAGCCATCCCATCAAGCAAAATGGGGCCGTCCATGCACTGCACGACCCATTCGGACCCAGTCATTAGCCATCCCGTTCACAACCCAAATAGCAAGGTGGAGAGAGAGACAAACCCCGGAACAAGGCCACACAATGTGCACCAACCAGGTCCAGACGAGCCTCCAGACCAAGAGAGAATGAAAGAGCCCTCACCCCGAGTCCCCATCTCACGCTGGGGCATCCCACCCTGCCACCAGCTCGCATAGCCACCAGCTCCTTTCCCCCTATCACTGTCTCCACGGTTAGCAGTTGGAAGCTCCCAACGATGTCTTACTTCAACCACAGGGGATGTTTGAACGGCCGCAAAAACAAAGCCCATTTTGCTGTTCAGCAAGGTCTGACATGTTCTGAAAAGGATTCCAGTGCAGAATCCTTTATCCTGATGCAAGCTGGCCATAAAGGACTCTTTGAGGATTCTGCCATCCTACATGTGACACACATGACCAAGCCAGCGGAGACGTCTCTACTTCAGGAGTGTAGTCAGAGACAAATTCACTGTTGTTTTCAGCACCTCTCTGTGGAGACTTTGTTCTTTTATGAAATGAGATGTTGCCTATACAGCAGCGACATAAAACATTTGGTGAGCTTGGAAGGTTCGTGTCTCACTTGCAGACTTTGCAGACTTTCACTTTGGCGTGTTATTGGTTTCTTGATTGACCATAGCCTCTTTGTTAGCTTGGTGAAAATGGTGGACACTTTCCACATTCTCAAACTTTTCACTCTATGAAAAATAGAAAAGTCCTGGAACAGATAGCTTTGGGGCAGAATTTCATAATTATTTTGGAAAAGGCTTACTCTTTCTTGTATGAGCTTTAATCGACTCGTTCACAAATGGCAAACTTTCGGCAACTGAACAAGAACTCATACTTGTATCAAAAAACCAGATGAACCAGAAGAGTATACAAAACTGGAGACCAACTTAAATATTTAACATATTATACAAGATAGGGTCTGAGTGTATTGCTACTAGATTTAAGACAATACTTCTAAACACCATTAATGAGGATCAGACAGGCTTTGTTGCAGACACGTATCCTGGATACAACTTAAGGCAAACTATCATTTGTTCAATTATTTTCATATGGAAAAGAAAATAGTTGTCCTTTTACTTTGCTTAAATTTTGAGAAAGCTTTTCATTAGTTTGGCAATTTGTGTTCTTAAGTTTTAAAAGAATATGAGTTTGGAGAAATGTAGTGTAAATGCAACGAAATATTCTGCAACATAACGGCAAAAGTTCTCGTTAAAAGTCAGGTATCAAACTGGTTACACTTTAACCTTTTCGCGACATGACGCGAGAATCGTCCGTACGCCTGCCTATGCCGTCAGGACAAGAAGCGAGCCCGCTCGCTACGGCCAAAAGATCGCTGAGGACACGTAGCGAGAATATTCGCGACGCCTGTTCTAAAATTAAATGCGTCAGTACGTCACTGGAAATTCCCTCAAAACGTGTCGAAACTACACAATGGAACCCTTCTACGTCATATGATGCCACTTTTTCGGCTTAAAAGGGGCAATTTCATTGGTTAATAATTTGTGTTGAAAGCAACCAATCCCAATTCTTTGTCACTTCGTGTTACATGCATCGTTCACACCACTGTAAACATGGCCAGATGGACAAATTTCACGGCCGCCGAAGTACAGATTTGATCATTTAGGCCGGTTCTGACGATGATGTAGACGTTGATCGTTATGAAAGCAGTAACTAAAGTGCTGAAGTGGAAGATTTTGAGGATGATGTGCCGCAAAACGACGACGATCCCGCATATTCAACGGATGAAGACGAAGTTGAAGCAGACGAACAAAGTGCGATCATCGCTGACAGTGACATCTTTCACTTGGTAGTCAGGCAACAAAGCCAGAACAAGATTGAGGCCTCCGAGATGTGGTTTCTAAGAAGAATGTTGAGAGTTCCATAGACAGCAAAGAAAACAAATGAGACAGTCCTGAAGGAGGCAGACACAAGTAGATCACTCATAAGGAAGATTAGGAAAAGACAGGCAACATTTATAGGCCATTTTATGAAGCACCTGGTCACAACGGGAAAGCTGGAGGGAAAGAGAGCACCGGGTAGACCCAGGGAGAAGATACTAGACGGACTTGCAGAGTGGCTGGGGACAAGGAAGATGGAAGAGATGCTTGGGGCAACAAGTAATAGAGACAGATGGAAGTCCATAATCGCCAATGCCATGCGGCAAGGCACCTGATGATGATGATGATACACACACACATACATATATATATATATATATATATATATGTGTGTGTGTGTGTGTGTGTGTGTGTGTGTGTGTGTGTGTGTGTGTGTGTGTGTGTGTGTGTGTGTGTGAGGTCTTTATTTGTCACTTTCCAGTACTCTGAGCCCTAAAGTAAAACAGCAAAGACACAGCTGGGCATAATGTTGTCACTGAAGTGGGCAGACGTCCACAGGTTGTTTACATTCTGAAAGTGTTTCTGGCTTTGCTGAGACAGTTGCTGATGCTGAACCTGTTTCTCCGTCCTGTCTGACAAGCTGTTTAGATAAGTGAACTCTGTTTAGTCGTCAGAAGGTGTGTTCCATCAGTAAGGATTGGTGAGGAGGTTGCATTGTGTGTTAATGTTACCATCATGTCTGTATTCTTCTGGCTGATCTTCAGAGATGCTTCTTTTGCAAACGTGTTAAGCAGAATATTTTTCTGGATATGTTGTTGAAGGTAACTTTTTGAAAGAAAAGCTCGGATGTGGTTTATTTCCTCAAGGAGAGTGAATTTTCTGGATGAGGAGTTGTTGTTTTTGTGGAAAAGGAAGCGTTCACTTCTTAGGGCTATAAACCTTTTAGTATCTTTTAAAAGAATGCACTTTTACCATGTCTTTTTTTCCGATAACACAGCCTGTAAACCAATACTGTGACTACATACAACGTGATTACATGGAGTTTCTGTCTGGGTGACATATTATCTGCATTACTGTAATCTCCTCTGTCATCCCGTACATGTATAGGGTGATGTTGACATCTGTCATGTCTGGCTGTACAGCATTCTCTCTGCAACAGACACAGTCGTTTATACCGATAGGTGACCAGGCGAAGACCTCTGGTGCACATGAGTAGATATAGGAGAGATACCGTCTCTGGTGCATTACCGGTTCCAAGGATGTTAAATGCCTTTAAAAGCCCATCAACAGATGGCAACATCAAGCGTCTCCGTAATGTTCATGCATTCAGATCTTTTGGTATAGAGTAGCGAGTAATGGTAGGCCAGATTTTCCATTTGCTTGGCTTTGACCATGATCATTTTGCCTGTAGCTGATGTCAGTGGTGCAGTTTTCTTTTGTGAACAACCTTCAGCCTTGCTGATACATCTGACACACTTTTGATATTGTCCAGATCTGCTGATTGCTTCGTTTGAGAACAGGCAATAAGCTGATAGTCGTTTACACAAGTTTCTGTCGTTTATTGTTGAGTACAATTAGCAGAGCATGTATCAGGGTCTTCGCTAAACTCTTTACCAGCTCAGACTTGAGAGTATTTCTGATATTAATGCAAGAGTTCGTTTTCTTTAAAAAATGATTTTTTGAAATTAAGTTTCACATTTCAGGAGACAGAAAACATCTGGTCTCTGTCACAGTCTGTACTTTAGAATCCGCATGTCAACAGGACACAGTACAAGTTGGTGTGTCTTGTGATGCTAACGCCGACTGTGATGACAGTCCTGGGACGTTGGCCGAATCCTGGAGACTGTGCAGAGGGGAAGTTTCAAAACAGTGTTCGTGATGCAGAGAGTTTTCCTTTCCTTCATCTTCTCCATAACATTGTAATCTAGGCAGGCTGGCCGAGGGATATGTACATACTCTTACACTGAAGTCGCCGGGAACGGTGTTTCCACAGAGGAGAATAACACGGACAGTGGCATTTTCTTGTAAAATGTGTGATAATGATGCCTGAGTAGGACATATACATCAGTCACATATCTTTAAACCGGGACTTCTCTCCCTCCCCCACTCTCCTCCACGAGATGTTGAATGGACGTCTAGGTAATATTCTTTTGGATAAGACGATAAAACCAACCTCCGAGTGCAGCACGCATTTAGCGCATGTAAAAGATCCTACGACGTCAGGAGAGCTGTCTCTGGTAAGATTGTGAAGATAAATCCACTGTCAAAAATCAAATACATGCACATGGTAAAATATGGGTGGCAATGTGCTTTGGTGATGGGCTTTCCCGTGGAGAGCGTGTTACTCGCATTTTATGTGAAAAAATTCCGTTGTGACACAAACAACAAACAAACAAACAAACAAACAAACAACAAACAAACAAACAAACACACAAACAAACAAAATCTGATCTTATTCAGACGTGATCCTATTAGTCTCACATATCGTGTACCTAGAACAATGACTTTAGCAATCAGTTTGTGTCTTAAATTGATAAGGAAAGCAATGTGGCTGTTGGTTAAACACGTAGCTGAGAATGAGCACACACATGTCAACTGACAAAAACTTCCGGAAATCAAGATTACGTCGAACTTGTTCATTTTCACGGGACATTTAAGACAAACACTACGCCATCTGAAACAAGTGAAGATCGCCGTTAAAAGTAAGCAGTTGACAAACTAAAGGTTGATTTTGAAGCTTACCCCAGCTTTCTTGTCATGGGTGAATATACCACAAGGCAACACATTTTCCCATTATATACAAAACGTGTTTTTGTAGATTTCATGTCGAAGCGAACTTTGTGGAGGAAGGATATGACCATTTCACGCAATAACGCACTGTTCTTCAGCCCCGGAAATACCGGAGCAATTTATCATTTTCACAGGAAAAAAACAAGAAAGAAAGAGAGAGAGAGAGAGGCTGCATCTGTGCGTACGCCTGTGTGTGTGTGTGTGTGTGTGTGTGTGTGTGTGTGTGTGTGTGTGTGTGTGTGTGTGTGTGTGTGTGTGTGTGTGTGTGTGTGTATGTTTGTGTGTGTGTGCGCCTAGATGCATGTTCTATGTGTAGATGTTTATTACATAGGGTGTTTATGTACATATGTGTGTTGCTCTGTGCGTGTGCGCGCGCGCGCGCGCGCGCGCGTGTGTGTGTGTGTGTGTGTGTGTGTGTGTGTGTGTGTGTGAGTGTGTGTGTGGTTGTGCGTGTGTGTGTGTGTGTGTGTGTTGTGTGTGTGTTTGATCATAAATTAATATTTTATTTTCTGTCAGTGCCCATAAATATCTGTTGAGAATGAAATATAGTATTACACGAGCAGAAGGTCATAGAACATACTGAAACAGTCCTCCATTGTTCGATCCACTCTGTGTGTGTATGTGTGTGTGTGTGTGTGTGTGTGTGTGTGTATGTGTGTGTGTGTATGTGTGTGTGTGTGTGTATCTGTGTGTGTGTGTATGTATGTATGTGTGTGTGTGTATGTGTGAGTGTGTGTGTGTGTGTGTGTGTGTGTGTGTGTGTGCGCGCACGTGTGTGTGTGTCTGTGTCTGTGCATATGTAGACAGATACTCGAAAGACTGAACAGCACAGGAGAAGAAGTGTTATAAACACTTGTGGTGAATAAAAATGACTCTCGTCTTGTTGGCAGTGCTATCACAGTCGTGACTGACTCAATAATCTTGTTAAGGAGGACGATCGATTTTGTCTGTTGTGTAAAACACTTTGAACAGGCCGACGGGACACTGGAAGGAGTTCGTAGCATCGCATAAAGATGTGACTGTTGACTGAAACAGTCACTCCTGCCTATTGTATCATTGGTCTTTCACACAACTAACACACTCTCTGGCCTATTTTGCACACAGTCACAACAGTATTAAGAAAACATCATTTTTACTGACAGACAACCAAACCAACACACAGGGAAAAAGTCTACGACACTGATAAAATACCGTCAGTATGATTTAAGGCGAAAATCTACAGTGTCACTCAAAGTAGATTCGTGAGTGGCATTTTCTGTGAATATGTTCATTGCTTTCAATGAAATTTAGCTGAAAGTGTAAAAACGAGCCAAAATATTTGTATTTAAAATATATTCAGTTTAGCCTTTTAAACGAAGTGTATTGTTAAATGTGCAGATGGAATGGTCTAGTGGAACGTGTAATTAAATGTTGAAATGAGGTATCTTCTATCTGAATCAATCAGGTGGTCAGTATTCACACCAACCTCTCTCGCTTCTCAAAGCGATGGAAAGGTAAACATATAGTAGACAAATGTACTTTCTGTATGTCTGCTTGCTGGATTTATAGTACAGTACAAACTAGACACCATGTGCTACAAAAGCCTCAATAACGCAGCCCCCGATTACCTGTCAAGCCTACTTGAGATCTATGTTCCCTCACGTACCCTCCGCTCTGCCTCCGATCCTCTGACTTTTCGCTTTCCACGCACTAAGCTCAATACCTATGGTCCACGAGCCTTCTCTG
The DNA here is from genome assembly GCA_030674185.1 of Monoplex corrugatus. Classification (NCBI taxonomy): domain Eukaryota; kingdom Metazoa; phylum Mollusca; class Gastropoda; order Littorinimorpha; family Ranellidae; genus Monoplex; species Monoplex corrugatus. The sequence continues at coordinate 24,062 of JAPXFY010000608.1, forward strand.
TTTCTGGTCCACTCTCCTGGAACAAACTTCCTCTCTCAGTCCGTCAGCAACCTACTTTTGCCTCCTTCAAGTCCGCTCTCAAAACTCACCTTTTTTCCTCTGCATAAAATCCTAACCTCACTCAACCCCCCTCTGCAGCCTGTCTCCGCTCGGAGGGGAATCACTTTGTTTTAATATATAATTGTATATGATGTGCTCTCTGTGGTTTTCCATTGGTTTTATTCTTGCTTTTATTGCTTTTATTCTTTTCTCCCCATTTGTGGCCATGCATGTGTGTGTGTGTGTGTGTGTGTGTGTGTGTGTGTGTGTGTGTGTGTGTGTGTGTGTGTGTGCGTGCGTGCGTGTGTGCGTGTGTGTCTTTTCGGCGCTTGGATTTGATTTTGTCGAGATTTGCGCTATATAAATATTGTAATTATTATGTATGCATGTGCGTACGTATGTATGTATGTATGTATGTATGTATGTATACGCTTAGATTTATGTATGTATGTATGTATGCATGTATACGCTCAGCTTAGATTTATGTATGTAAGTATGTAAGCATGTATGTATGCATGTATACGCTCATATGTATGTAGGTATGTATGCATGTATACGCTCAGCGCTTAGATTTGATTTTGTCAAGATTTTGCGCTATATAAATAAAATATATTATTATTATTATTATTATTATTTATACTCTATATACAAGACATGTAATTTCACAGAAGTATTTCGACTACTACTACTGATAATGATGAACTGTCCCGTCGATCTGATCGTAAGTCTTGTTCCTTCGGCACCGGGCATGGGTCTACATGTGGGATACATGCCCCATTTTGAGTGGAAATGAATAGGCCTACTGTGCCCTTGGGTTCTGCTTCTGCCAGCTTCTGTTTTACTAAATAGTAACTATTCCGAGCCGTTCAATTTAACTGTGCCGTGCGTGCATTGCTATCGACAGCCTTAGTCTGTTGCGGCAGTTCTTCCTAGTACTACTGGCCACATTCCCAACAGGGTCAGGACTGGGAGACATAACAACATGAGGGCACCTCCTCCATTGTCTATTTACCCCACTCTATCCCATATCCCCACAGTTTTAAGCTTGCGTATACAGGAATTCCATTACTTTTAAAAGTATATCCAATGTGTGACGGTTTCACTATGATTGTAAACGTGCGTGAGAAGCATTATCATTCTGAATGCTGGACTGCCTGCTTCGCGCTATCACAACTTTACACTGCGGTACCAGTCACTGTAGTGTAATGCTGTACCAGTCACTGTAGTATAATGCTGTACCAGTCACTGTAGTATAATGCTGTACCAGTCACTGTACTAAAATGGTTGTACCACTCACTGAAGAACAATGCTGTACCAGTCACTGTACTATAATGCTGTACCAGTTTCTGTTGTATAATACTGTACCAGTCAATATTGTATAATGCTGTACCAGTCACTTTACTTTAATGCTGTACCAGTCAATGTTGTATAATGCTGTACCAGTCACTATACTATAATACTGAACCAGTCACTGTACTATAATACTGTACCAGTCACTATACAATAATACTGTACCAGTCACTGTTGTATAATACTGTACCAGTCATTGTAGTATAATACTGTACCAGTCACTGTGCTATAATACTGTACCAGTCACTGTTGTATAATGCTGTACCAGTCACTGTGCTATAATACTGTACCAGTCAATAAAGTATAATGCTGTACCAGTCACTGTTGTATAATGTTGTACCATTCACTGTGCTATAATACTGTACCAGTCACGGTTGTATAATACTATACCAGTCACTGTACTATAATACTGTACCAGTCACTGTACTATAATACTGTACCAGTGACTGTAGAATAATACTGTACCAGTCACTGTGCTATAATACTGTACCAGTCACTGTGCTATAATACTGTACCAGTCACTGTACTATAATACTGTACCAGTCACTGTACTATAATACTGTACCAGTCACTGTACTATATTACTGTACCAGTCACTGTGCTATAATACTGTACCAGTCACTGTGCTATAATACTGTACCAGTCACTGTACTATAATACTGTACCAGTCACTGTACTATAATACTGTACCAGTCACTGTACTATAATGCTGTACCAGTCACTGTGCTATAATACTGTACCAGTCACTGTACTATATTACTGTACCAGTCACTGTTGTATAATGTTGTACCAGTCACTGCTCTAATACTGTACCAGTCACTGTACTATATTACTTTACCAGTCACTGTTGTATAATGTTGTACCAGTCACTGTGCAATAATAATGTACCAGTCATTGTGCTATAATACTGTACCAGTCACTGTACTATAATGCTGTACCAGTCACTGTACTATAATACTGTACCAGTCAATGTAATATAATGCTGTACCAGTCACTGTTGTATAATGTTGTACCAGTCACTGTGCTATAATACTGTACCAGTCACTGTACTATAATGCTGTACCAGTCACTGTACTGAAATACTGTACCAGTCACTGTACTATAATGCTGTACCAGTCACTGTACTATAAAACTGTACCAGTCACTGTACTATAATGCTGTACCAGTCACTGTGCTATAATACTGTACCGGTCACTGTGCTATAATACTGTACCAGTCACTGTGCTATAATACTGTACCAGTCACTGTACTATAATACTGTACCAGTCACTGTACTATAATACTTTACCAGTCACTGTACTATAATACTGTACCAGTCACTGTGCTATAATACTGTACCAGTCACTGTGCTATAATACTTTACCAGTCACTGTTGTATAATACTTTACCAGTCGCTGTACTATAATACTGTACCAGTCAAGGTAGTATAACACTGTACCAGTCATTGTGCTATAATACTGTACCAGTCACTGTGCTATAATACTGTACCAGTCACTGTACTATGATACTGTACCAGTCACTGTACTATATCACTGTACCAGTCACTGTGCTATATTACTGTACCAGTCACTGTGCTATAATACTGTACCAGTCAATGTTGTATAATACTGTACCAATCACTGTACTATAATACTGTACCAGTCACTGTGCTATAATACTGTACCAGTCTCTGTACTATAATACTGTACCAGTCACTGCACTATAATACTGTACCAGTCACTGTAATATAATACTGTACCAGTCACTGTACTATATTACTGTACCAGTCACTGTGCTATAATACTGTACCAATCACTGTTCTATAATACTGTACCATCACTGTACTATAATACTGTAAAAGTCACTGTACTATAACACTGTACCAGTCACTGTACTATAATGCTGTACCAGTCACTGTGCTATAATACTGTACGAGTCACTGTACTATATTTCTGTACCAGTCACTATTGTATAATGTTTTACCAGTCACTGTGCTATAATACTGTACCAGTCTCTGTTGTATAATACTGTACCAGTCACTGTACTATAATACTGTACGAGTCACTGTACTATAATACTGTACCAGTCACTCTACTATAATACTGTTCCAGTCACTGTACTATAATGCTGTAACAGTCACTGTGCTATAATACTGTACCAGTCACTGTACTATATTATTATTATTATTATTATTATGAACATTTAGTACGCCTAATCAAATTAATGCCCTAGGCGTTAACAATGGCAAAACATATAACCGAAATCACAACCACGCACACACACGCCCACAAACACACACACGCACACACACACACACACACACACACACACACACACGCACACGCACACACACACACACACACACACACACACACACACACACAGCACGACATGCAAATGCAATGACACATTGACACTAAGACATTATAAAGCCAACATTACGTTACATGGGGGGAGGGGGGCAGAAATTACCAGTTATTTGGGAAACAGATGAGTTTTAAGGGAGCGTTTGAATGTGGACAGAGAGGGTGAGTATCTGAGTGAGCGAGGTAGCTGATTCCAGATAATTGGAGCTTGATAGGAAAAAGAACGCTGCCCAAACATTTTAGTGCGGACTATGGGGATACTATAGAGACGGGTGTCGGATGAGGACCGCAAAGCTCGAGATGGCGTGTAGAGATGTAACAGATGGGCGAGATACTCAGGACAGGTTGACTCAATAGATTTGAAGCAGAGACAGGCAATCTTGTAGGATATTCTTTGCTGAACCGGGAGCCAGTGAAGAGAACAGAGCAATGGCGTAACATGGTTAAATTTTGAAGAGCGGAAGATGAGACGGGCAGCATGATTTTGAACTTTCTGAAGTTTGTTAATGAGGTGAGAGGGGGAACCAGACAAAAGAGCATTACAGTAATCAAGACGAGATAGAACAAGTGCACAGACAAGAGTCTTTGTCGTGTCTTCTGAGAGGAGATGGCGGATAGAAGCAATTCGGCGGAGTTCAAGAAAACAAGTCCGACAAACGTTGCTAACATGCAGATGGAAGGACAGGGTTTGGTCAAGAGTTACACCAAGGTTACGGGCAGAATAGGAGAGAGTGATAGACGAGTCAACAAGTGTGATGGAGGTTGGAAGAGAGGGGTGATTTTGGAGTTTGGGTGGGGTGATCAAGATCAATTCGGATTTCTCTTCATTCAATTTCAGTTTGTTTTCAGTCATCCAATCCTTCAGGTCGGCTACACAAGATTGGGTGTTTTGGATCATGAGGGGAAGGTCAGGGAGAGGCCCAGAGACATACAACTGATTGTCATCCGAGAAAGAATGATGCTGAAGTAGGTGTTCTTGGACAATAGAGGAGACAGGATAGGTGTAGAGAATGAAAAGTAGGGGGCCCAGAACAGATCCCTGTGGCACTCCATAGGTCAGACAGGAAGCATTAGAAGAAAGACCATTGACAGAAACTACTTGCAGACGATCGGTGATGTAAGAATGAAACCAATTCAAGACAGTATCATGGAGCCCAAAAGAGTGATGCAGACGGGAGAGAAGGATAGAGTGGTCAATAGTGTCAAAGGCAGCAGATAGGTCCAAGAGAGTCAAAAGTGATACATTGTTAGAGTCAAGAGTAGTCAGTAAGTCGTTGCAGATTTTGAGAAGAGCAGTCTCGGTGCTATGTGCAGAACGGTAAGCAGACTGAAGGGGATAGACAAGGTTATTGGAATGAAGGTGGTTTAACAGCTGGTTGAGAACAACTTTCTCTAAGACCTTGGAAAGAAATGGAAGATTTGACACAGGTCTATAGTTTTTCAAATTCTCAGGGTCAAGAGTCGTCTTTTTTAGAAGAGGTCTAACAATTGCTGACTTGAAAGAAGAAGGAAAGGAGCCAGTTGAGAGGGAATGGTTGTGATGTTGGTGATGTGAGGAAGAAGAGTATCAAGACAATGGGTGAGGAAAGAAACTGGCAATGGGTCAAGTTCACAGGTTTTAATGCCGGATTTCATGATGATTTTCTTAACAAAGTCCTCAGAAACGGGTTGGAAGGAAGTAAGGGGGATTCCAGAGAAAGGGGGTTGAGGAAATGTTGCAGTGTTGTATAATACTGTACCAGTCATTGTACTATAATACTGTACCAGTCACTGTACTATAATACTGTACCAGTCACTGTGCTATAATACTGTACCAGTCACTGTTGTATAATATTGTACCAGTCACTGTACTAAAATACTGTACCGGTCACAGTGCAATAATACTGTACCAGTCACTGTACTATAATGCTGTACCAGTCACTGTAGTATAATAATGTACCAGTCAATGTAATATAATGCTGTACCAGTCACTGTACTATAATGCTGTACCAGTCACTGTGCTATAATACTGTACCAGTCACTGTACTATAACGCTGTACAAGTCACTGTACTATAATACTGTAAAAGTCACTGTAGTATATACTGTAACAGTCACTGTGCTATAATACTGTACAAGTCACTGTGCTATAATACTGTACCAGTCACTGTTGTATAATACTGTACCGGTCACTGTGCTATAATACTGTACGAGTCAATGTAGTATAATACTGTACCAGTCACTGTTGTATATTACTGTATCAGTCACTGTGCTATAATACTGTACCAGTCACTGTGCTATAATACTGTACCAGTCACTGTATTATAATACTGTACCAGTCACTGTACTATATTATTGTACCAGTCACTGTGCTATAATACTGTACCAGTCACTGTGCTATAATACTGTACCAGTCACTTGTATGATACTGTACCAGTCACTGTGCTATAATACTGTACCAGTCACTGTACTATAATACTGTACCAGTCACTGTACTATAATGCTGTAACAGTCACTGTGCTATATTACTGTACCAGTCACTGTACTATATTACTGTACAGTCACTGTGCTATAATACTGTACCAGTCACTGTACTATAATACTGTACCAGTCACTGTGCTATAATACTGTCAAGTCACGTACTATATACTGTCCAGTCACTGTACTATAATACTGTACCAGTCACTGTACTATTATGCTGTTCCAGTCACTGTACTATAATACTGCACCAGTCATGTGCTCTATATTGTACCAGTCACTGTACTATATTACGCACCAGTCACTGTACTATATTACTGTACAGTCACTGTGCTATAATACTATACCAGTCATGTACTATATTACTGTACAAGTCACTGTGCTATAATACTGTCAAGTCACCGTCTATAATACTGTACCAGTCACTGTGCTTATACTGTACCAGTCACTGTCTATAATACTGTACCAGTCACTGTACTATAATACTGACCAGTCACTGTGCTCTATATTGTACCAGTCACTGTACTATATTACGGCACCAGTCACTGTACTATAATACTGTACCAGTCACTGTGCTATAATACTGTACCAGTCACTGTACTATATTACTGTCCAGTCACTGTACTATAATACTGTACCAGTCACTGTACTATATGCTGTACCAGTCACTGTACTATAATACTGTACCAGTATGTATATAATACTGTACCAGTCACTGTTGTATAATCTGTACCAGTCATGTAGTATAATGCTGTACCAGTCACTGTTGTATAATGTTGTACCAGTCACTGTACTATAATACTGTACCAGTCACTGTGCTATAATACTGTACCAGTCACTGTTGTATAATGCTGTACCGTCAATGTATTATAATAATGTACCAGTCACTGTACTATATTACTGTACCAGTCACAGTACTATAATACTGTACCAGTTACTGTACTATATTACTGTACCAGTCCTGTTGTATATGCTGTACCAGTAAATTAGTATAATCTGTACAGTCACTGTAGTATAATCTGTACCAGTCACTACTATATTACTTTACCAGTCACACTGGTATAATGCTGTACCATCACTGTGCTATAATACAGTACCAGTCACTGTACTATATTACTGTACCAGTACTGTACTATATTACTGTACCAGTCACTGTCCTATAATACTAAACCAGTCACTGTGCTATAATACTGTACCAGTCACTGTACAATATTACTTTACGTCACTGTAGTATAATACTGTACCAGTACTGTGCTACAATACTGTACCAGTCAATGTAATATTACTGTACAGTCACTGTTGTATAATACTGTACCAGTCACTGTATATAATGTGTACCAGTCACTGTGTATAATGTGTACCAGTCACTGTAGTATAATGCTGTACCAGTCACTGTAGTATAATTTGTACCAGTCACTGTAGTATAATACTGTACCAGTCACTGTATTCTAATTCTGCACCGTCACTGTGCTTAATACTGTAGCAGTCACTGCGCTATAATACTGTAGTATAATGTACTATAATGCTGTACCAGTCTGTACTATAATACTGTACCAGTCAATGTAGAATAATACTGTACCAGTCACTGTACTATAATACTGTACCAGTCACTGTAATATAATACTGTACCCGTCACTGTACTATATTACTGTACCAGTCACTGTGCTATAATACTGTAGCAGTCACTGTGCTATAATACTGTACCATCACTGTACTATAATACTGTACCAGTCACTGTACTATAATACTGTACCAGTCACTGTGCTATAATACTGTACCAGTCACTGTGCTATAATAGTGTACCAGTCACTGTTGTATAATACTGTACCAGTCACTGTGCTATAATATTGTACCAGTCAATGTAGTATAATACTGTACCAGTCACTTTTGAAAATTACTGTTCCAGTCACAGTGCTATAATACTGTACCAGTCACTGTGCTATAATACTGTACCAGTACTATAGTACCAGTCACTCTTGTATAATACTGTACCAGTCACTGTACTATAATACTCTACCAGTCACTGTACTATAATACTGTACCAGTCACTGTGCTATGATACTGTACCAGTCAATGTTGTATAATATTGTACCAGTCACTGTACTAAAATACTGTACCGGTCACTGTGCTATAATACTTTACCAGTCACTGTACTATAATGCTGTACCAGTCACTGTACTATAATACTGTACCAGTCAATGTAATATAATGCTGTACCAGTCACTGTAATATAATGCTGTACCAGTCACTGTACTATAATGCTGTACAAGTCACTGTGCTATAATGCTGTACAAGTCACTGTAGTATAATACTGTACCAGTCACTGTACTTTAATGCTGTACCAGTCACTGTAATATAATACTGTACCAGTCACTGTACTATATTACTGTACCAGTCACTGTGTTATAATACTGTACCAGTCACTGTACTATAATGCTGTACCACTCACTGTACTATAATACTGTACCAGTCACTGTGCTATAATACTGTACCAGTCACTGTACTATAATACTGTACCTGTCACTGTACTATATTACTATACCAGTCACTGTGCTATAATACTGTACCAGTCACTGTAGAATAATACTGTACCAGTCACTGTGCTATAATACTGTACCAGTCACTGTACTATAATGCTGTACCAGTCACTGTACTATAATGCTGTACCAGTCACTGTGCTATATTACTGTACCAGTCACTGTTGTATAATACTATACCATCTTCTCTTCTTTCTTTCTTTCTTTCATCTGCCGCTGGTGCCCTTCGGCGTCGCGGGGAGACACAGACGTCTGTCTGCAGCAAGGCGGGAGGCTTGATAGAGTGACAGGTCATGGGCTCGCAGGGTGTCAGCCACGGAGTCGCTCCATCGTCTCCGTGGTCTACCTCTGGCTTTCCAGCCAGTGTATCTGGTGGTGTATGCCCGTAGGGCCGGTTGGTCGGGCGGCATTCTGGTGAGGTGACCAAACCACCTGATCCTTTGTTGTTCGACATGGTGGAGAATTGGTGTTAGTCCGACCATGTTTCTGATCACCTCATTCTTGATCTTGTCGCGTCTGGTCTTGTTGACAGCTTTTCTCAGGCAGCGCATTTCACATGTGACCACTTTTCTCTCTAAGGCTTTTGTTAGGGCCCATGTCTGACACTGGTATGTGAGTGTTGGAACGAAGATGGCGTTGATGAGTTTTGCCTTGGTGCTCATTGGGATGCTGGGATGTTTCAGAAGGGGGGCGAGTTGGTAACTGACTGCGTTCGCTTTCTGGCATCTTGTTTCTATCTCTCTGTCCAATTTTCCATCTTCAGTGAAGAGGCTGCCAAGGTATTTAAATTCTTTGGTCTGTTTCAGCTGGGTGCCGTTGATGTTGATGTCCAGCTTTCCTGGATTTCTGCTGACAGACATAACTTCTGTTTTGTTGATACTGATCTTCATATCATACTTCTCGCAGCTTGTGTTGAGTTGGTCTGTGTGTTCTTGAAGAGCTGCTTTGTTCTGATTCATCAAGGACTGGTCGTCAGCAAATAATAGTTCGTTCAGGGCCTCCAGATCTGGATTGGCTTCCTTTGTAATCTGGTCCATGTAGATCACGAAGAGAAGGGGAGAGAGTACGCAGCCTTGCCTGACCCCTGATGTAACCGGGAACCAGTCCGATGTTCCACTGGCTGTTCGGACTGCGCTCCTACTGTTGGCATAGATTGCTCTGATGTTATCAAGCAACTGCCCCTTCACGTCGTACTGCTCCAGGATCTTCCAGAGCTTGTCTCTGTTGACTCGGTCAAAAGCTTTTTCTTGATCAACGAATACTGTATGCAGGTCTTGGTTGTATTCGATGGCTCTTTCACACAGCTGTCGGAGTGCGAAAATGGCATCTGTGCACCCTCTTCCTTTCCGAAAGCCAAACTGGGCATTGCTCAGTAGGTGTTCTGCTTTGGCTCTTGTGCGCTGTTCCAGAATCTTTGCATACATTTTCCCTACATGGCTGAGAAGTGAAATGCCTCTGTATGTGCTGCAGTCTTTCTTGCTGCCCTTCTTCTTCCAAATAGGCACCACTATTGCATTTTGCCAGTCCATTGGTACTTTCCTCTCTTCCCATAATACTGCACCAGTCACTGTGCTATAATACTGTACCAGTCACTGTGCTATAATACTGTACCATCACTGTACTATAATACTGTACCAGTCACTGTACTATAATACTGTACCAGTCACTGTGCTATAATACTATACCATCACTGTATTATAATACTGTACCAGTCACTGTACTATAATACTGTACCAGTCACTGTACTATAACACTGTACCAGTCACTGTACTATAATACTGTACCAGTCACTGTAATATAATACTGCACCAGTCACTGTGCTATAATACTGTACCAGTCACTGTGCTATAATACTGTACCATCACTGTACTATAATACTGTACCAGTCACTGTACTATAATACTGTACCAGTCACTGTACTATAATACTGAACCAGTCACTGTACTATAATGCGGTACCAGTCACTGTACTATAATACACTACGAGTCAATGTAATATAATACTGTACCAGTCACTGTGCTATAATACTGTACCAGTCACTGAAGTATAATACTGTAGCATTCACTGTACTATAATATTGTACCAGTCACTGTGCTATAATACTGTACCAGTCACTGTACTATAATGCTGTACCAGTCACTGTGCTATAATACTGTACCAGTCAATGTAATATAATGCTGTTCCAGTCACTGTACTATAATGCTGTACCAGGCACTGTACTATAATACTGTACCAGTCACTGTACTATAATGCTGTACCAGTCACTGTACTATAATACTGTACCAGTCGCTTTGCTATAATACTGTACCAGTCACTGTGCTATAATACTGTACCAGTCACTGTTGTATAATACAGTACCAGTCACTGTGCTATAATACTGTACCAGTCAATTTAGTATAATACTGTACCAGTCACTGTTATATATTACTGTACCAGTCACTGTATTGTAATACTGTACCAGTCACTGTACTATATTACTGTACCAGTCACTGTGCTATAATACTATACCATCACTGTCCTATAATACTGTACCAGTCACTGTACTATAATACTATAACAGTCACTATACTATAATGCTGTACCAGTCACTGTGCTATAATATTGTACCAGTCACTGTACTATATTACTGTACCAGTCACTGTTTTAAAATGTTGTACCAGTCACTGTTCTATAATACTGTACCAGCCACTGTTGTATATAATACTGTACCGGTCACTGTACTATAATACTGTACCAGTCAATGTACTATATTGCTGTACCAGTCACTGTACTATAATACTCTACCAGTCATTGTACTATATTACTGTACCAGTCACTGTTGTATAATACTGTACCAGTCACTGTACTATAATACTGAACCAGTCATTGTACTATAATACTATACCAGTCACTGCGCTATAATACTGTACCAGTCACTGTTGTATAATACTGTACCAGTCACTGTACTATAATACTGTACCAGTCACTGTGCTATAATACTGTACCAGTCACTGTACTATAATGGTGTACCAGTCATTGTGCTATAATACTGCACCAGTCACTGTACTATATTACTTTACGTCACTGTAGTATAATACTGTACCAGTCACTGTGATATAATACTGTACCAGTCACTGTTGTATAATACTGTACCAGTCACTGTAATATATTACTGTACTAGTCACTGTTGTATAATACTGTACCAGTCATGTAGTATAATGTTGTACCAGTCACTGTAGTATAATGTTGTACCAGTCACTGTAGTATAATGTAGTACCAGTCACTGTAGTATAATGTTGTATCAGTCACTGTACTATAATACTGTACCAGTCACTGTACTATAATACTGTACCAGTCACTGTGCTATAATACAGTACCAGTCACTGTATTATAATACTGTTCTAGTCACTGTTGTATAATACTGTACCAGTCACTGTAGTATAAATGTTGTTAACCAGTCACTGTAGTATAATGTTGTACCACTCACTGTAGCATAATGCTGTACCAGTCACTATAGTTAAATGCTGTACCAGTCACTGTACTATAATGCTGTACCAGTCACTGTACTATAATGCTGTACCAGTCACTGTACTTTAATACTGTACCAGTCACTGTAGTATAATTCTGTACCAGTCACTGTAGTATAATACTGTACCAGTCACTGTACTATAATACTGTACCGTCACTGCGTATAATACTGTACCAGTCACTGTACTATATATAGTGTACCAGTCACTGTGCTATTATACTGTACCAGTCACTGTAGTATAATTGTACCAGTCACTGTGTATATACTGTACCAGTCACTGTGCTATAATACTGTACCATTCACTGTGCTATAATACTGTACCACTCACTGTATTATAATACTGTACCAGTCATTGTACTATATTACTGTACCAGTCACTTTGCTGTAATACTGTACCAGTCACTGTGCTAATAATACTGTACCAGTCACTGTAGTATAATACATGTACCAGTCACTGTGTATAAATACTGTACCAGTCACTGTTGTATAATACTGTACCAGTCAATGTAATATGCTTACTGTATACTCACTGTTTTATAATACTGTACCAGTCACTGTAGTATAATGTTGTACCAGACACTGTAGTTATAATGTTGTACCAGTCACTATAGTATAATGTTGTACAGTCACTGTAGTATAATTTTGTATCCAGTGACCTGTACTATAATAACTGTACCAGTCACTGTACTATAATACTGTACCAGTCACTGTGCTATAATATGTACCAGTCACTGTATTATATTAATGTTCTAGTCACTGTAGTATAATACTGTACCAGTCACTGTACTGTAATACTGTACCAGTCACTGTAGTAATATTACTGTACCAGTCACTGTGGTCTAATACTGTACCAGTCACTGTACTATAATACTGTACCAGTCACTGTCTCTAGTTACTGTACCAGTCACTGTACTATATACTGTACCAGTCACTGTGCTATAATACTGTACCAGTCACTGTGCTATAATACTGTACCAGTCACTGTAGTATAATACTGTACCAGTCACTGTAGTACAATAATTGTACCAGTCACTGTACTATATTACTGTACCAGTCACTGTGCAATAATACTATACCAGTCACTGTAGTATAATACTGTACCAGTCACTGTAGTACAATAATGTACCAGTCACTGTATTATATTACTGTACCGGTCACTGTACTATAATACTGTACCAGTCACTTAGTATAATGCTGTACCAGTCACTGTAGTACAATAATGTATCAGTCACTGTACTATATTTCTGTACCAGTCACTGTATACTAATAATACTGTCCCAGCCACTGTACTATAAAGCTGTGCCAGTCACTGTACTATAATACTGTAACAGTCATGTACTATAATACTGGAGCAGTCAATGTTGTATAATGCTGTACCAGTCAATGTAGTATAATACTTGCACCAATCACTGTTGTATAATGCTGTACCAGTCACTGTGTATAATGTTGTACCAGTCACTGTACTATAATACTGTACCAGTCACTGTGCTATAATACTGTACCAGTCACTGTACTATAATGCTGTACCAGTCACTGTACTATAATACTGTACTAGTCATTGTACTATAATGCTGTACCAGTCAATGTATTATAATACTGTACCAGTCACTGTTGTATAATGCTGTACCAGTCCAATGTATATAATACTGTACCAGTCAATGTACTATAACACTATACCAGTCACTTTTGTCAAATGCTGTACCAGTCAATGTTCTATAATACTATACCAGTCACTGTACTATATTACTGTACCAGTCACTGTACTATAATACTGTACCAGTCAATGTTGTATAATGCTGTACCAGTCACTGTAGTATAATGCTGTACCAGTCACTACAATATTGCTGTACAAGTCACTCTGGTATAATGCTGTACCAGTCACTGTTGTATAATACTGTACAAGTCACTGTAATATATTACTGTACTAGTCACTGTTGTATAATACTGTACCAGTCACTGTAGTATAATGTTGTACCAGTCACTGTAGTATAATGTTGTACCAGTCACTGTAGTATAATGTTGTACCAGTGACTGTACTATAATACTGTACCAGTCACTGTAGTATAATACTGTACCAGTCACTGTGCTATAATACTGTACCAGTCACTGTTGTATAATACTGTACCAGTCACTGTAATATATTACTGTACTAGTCACTGTTGTATAATACTGTACCAGTCATTGTAGTAAAATGTTGTACCAGTCACTGTAGTATAATGTTGTACCAGTCACTGTAGTATAATGTTGTACCAGTGACTGTACTATAATACTGTACCAGTCACTGTACTATAATACTGTACCAGTCACTGTGCTATAATGCTGTACCAGTCACTGTATTATATTACTGTTCTAGTCACTGTTGTATAATACTGTACCAGTACTGTAGTATAATGTTGTACCAGTTACTGTAGTATAATACTGTACCAGTCACTGTAGTATAATGTTGTACCAGTCACTGTAGTATAATGTTGTACCTATTACTTTACGTCACTGTAGTATAATACTGTACCAGTCACTGTGCTATAATACTGTACCAGTCACAGTTGTATAATACTGTACCAGTCACTGTAATATATTACTGTACTAGTCACGGTTGTATAATACTGTACCAGTCACTGTAGTATAATGTTGTACCAGTCACTGTAGTATAATGTTTTACCAGTCACTGTAGTATAATGTTGTACCAGTGACTGTACTATAATACTGTACCAGTCACTGTACTATAATACTGTACCAGTCACTGTGCTATAATACTGTACCAGTCACTGTATTATATCACTGTTCTAGTCACTGTTGTATAATACTGTACCAGTCACTGTAGTATAATGTTGTACCAGTCACTGTAGTATAATGTTGTACCAGTCACTGTAGTATAATGCTGTACCAGCCACTTTAGTATAATGTTGTACCACTCACTGTAGCAAAATGCTGTACCAGTCACTATACTATAATGCTGTACCAGTCCCTGTACTATAATACTGTACCAGTCACTGTAGTATAATGCTGTACCAGTCACTGTAGTATAATACTGTACCAGTCACTGTACTATAATACTGTACCAGTCACTGTGCTATAATATTGTAGCAGTCACTGTGCTATAATACTGTACCAGTCACTGTACTATAAGGTAGAAAGAAACTCTAGGGAGAGCTAGACAACAGAAGGTCTTCAGAGAAGTAACCCCCTTTAGACAAGTGTTTCGGCCCTGAATTCCTTACACTCTCGGGGGGCCGGGCCACATCCAGGTCATGACTCCTGGATGCCCTTCTGCTGTTGTCTATTTTTTTTTTTTTTTTTTTTTTTTTTTTTTCCCACGCCGGGGATCGAACCTGGGCGATTCTGCGCTTCAGAACTGCGGTACGCGGTTTTACCAATGTGCTAACGGGGCACACATCATCTGTAGGGAATTTAATCCTTATGAAGTTCACTTTTTTCGTTCCTCCTTGCCCAGATCCAGCTTGAGCTCCTTTCTGCTGCCTCTGCCATCGCTTTAAGGGCTCTAGTCCTCTTCTTCCCAGAAATGGCGAGTTGTTTCATGAGATCATAAGCGGAGGTGCCCACAAACCCTCTTGCCCCGACCTCTATGTCGAAGATTTTGACCCGCAGACCTGCTTTCTTCAGGGTGCTGGCAAGACCGGCGTATTTTTGTATTTTTCGGTCTTGTAGATATGTGCTTCTTCCATTCTGCTTTCGTATGGCACAGTGAGTTCTATCAGAATCACTTGTTTCGAGGAGTCAGAGTGGAGAGCGATGTCTGGTCTCATGCCTGTCTTGCTGATGACATCTGGGTAATTTCTCCACTCTGGGAGGTCTGCTGTACACTCCCAGTCGACTGCTCCATCCAGAAGACCCTTTGGCAATGTGCTGGTTGTCATAGCACTTTCGGGCCAGACCTGTTTCCCTCCTGCTTTGTAGAACGTTGTCATAGCAATTGGTGCGTTTGGGGTCATGGTTTTTTCGCTAACCACATCTGTGATCACTTTCAGAACTTGGTTGTGCCTCCATGTATACCTTCCTTGGGCTAGCGCTACTTTGCAAGAGCTTAGGACATGTTCCACTGTTTGTTTCTTCTGACAGAGCGGACATGCTGGGTCGTCTGCTTTCCCCCATTTCACTAAGTTTGCATTCGAGGGGAGCAGGTCATATACAGATCTGAGGAGGAAGCTTATCCTTAGAGGAGCCATGTGCCACATATCGTTCCAGCTGAGACTTCTTTGGAGTGCACTGTCCCATGTTGTCCATTGCCCCTGTTGACCTTGCTGGACTGCCTTCTGCACTCTTTTGACATCTTCTTCTTCCTTCAACTCCTGTATGATCATGTCTCTTTTTTCCTTCCCTTTGGCTTTGGACCACCACTGCATTTTTGTTGCTCCCAGTCCCTGTCTGTTGGTTTGCGTGTGTCCAATTATTTCTTTGATTCTGAGGTTTCTCTTGGCATTGTTTACAGCCTCTTGGACTTTCCACTTTCTGCCAGTTCTCAGCTTTGGATGAACTGATCTCACGATATTGTCTTCCGATTCCTCCAGCATGCTCAACAGTCTTGCTTTTCCAACTTTGTATTCCTCCACTATGGATTTGAGAGGTAGCTTCAGCATTGCTTGACGACAGTAGAATGCAACATCAGTGAGACCAGGTGGGACACCGAGCCATTTTCTTGTGTATTTGTTGATTTTGGCTTCCATTGCTTCGACTGTGCTGGTGCAAATGTCATAGATTAGCAGTGGCCACAGCAGCTTTGGTATCAGCATGAACTGTAGACACCAGACTTTGTATTTGCCTGGCAGTCCGCAGTTATCTATTTTCTTCAGGCCTTCTTCTGCTGTTTGCTTGGTTTCACATCCCCTTTGTGTGTCTTTCAGGGAGTCATCATACCATCTTCCGAGACTTTTTACTGGCTCTTCTGTGACAGTGGGGATGGCTTGGTTGGCTACCATGAATTTGACTGAATCTGCCACTTTTCCTTTTCGCAGTGAGAGACTTCGGGATTTCTTAGGTTTGAACTTCATTCTTGAAGAGGCCACCAGCTCATCCAGTCACATTAGTATAATGCTGTACCAGTCACTATACTATAATGCTGTACCAGTCCCTGTACTATAATACTGTACCAGTCACTGTAGTATAATGCTGTACCAGTCACTGTAGTATAATACTGTACCAGTCACTGTACTATAATACTGTACCAGTCACTGTGCTATAATATTGTAGCAGTCACTGTGCTATAATACTGTACCAGTCACTGTACTATAATACTGTACCAGTCAATTTATTATAATACTGTACCAGTCACTGTACTATAATACTGTACCAGTCACTGTACTATAATACTGTACCAGTCACTGTACTATATTACTGTACCTGTCACTGTTCTATAATACTGTACCAGTCAATTTAGTATAATACTGTACCAGTCACTGTGCTATAATTCTGTACCAGTCACTGTGCTATAATATTGTACCAGTCACTTTACTATAATACTGTACCAGTAACTGTACTATATTAATTTACCAGTCACTGTGCTATAATACTGTACCAGTCACTGTGCTATAATACTGTACCAGTCACTGTTGTATAATACTGTACCAGTCACTGTACTATAATACTGTACCAGTCACTTTAGAATAATACTGTAAAAGTCACTGTGCTATAATACTGTACCAGTCACTGTGCTATAATACTGTACCAGTCACTGTACTATAATACTGTACCAGTCACTGTACTATAATACTCTACCAGTCACTGTACTTTAATAGTGTGCCAGTCATTGTACTATAATACTGAACCAGTCATTGTACTATATTACTGTACCAGTCATTGTGCTATAATACTGTACCAGTCATTGTGCTATAATACTGTACCAGTCACTTGTATGATACTGTACCAGTCACTGTACTATAATACTGTACCAGTCACTGTGCTATAATACTGTACCAGTCACTGTACTATAATACTGTACCAGTCACTGAACTATATTACTGTACCAGTCACTGTGCTATAATACTGTACCATTCACTGTGCTATAATACTGTACCAGTCACTTGTATGATACTGTACCAGTCACTGTACTATAATACTGTACCAGTCATTGTGTTATAATACTGTACCAGTCACTGTACTATAATACAGTACCAGTCACTCTGCTATAATACTGTACCAGTCAGTGTAGTATAATACTGTACCAGTCACTGTGCTATAATACTGTACCAGTCACTGTACTATAATGCTGTACCAGTCACTGTACTATAATACTGTACAAGTCACTGTTGTATAATACTGTACCAGTCACTGTACTATAATACTGTACCAGTCACTGTACTATAATACTGTACCAGTCACTGTACTATAATACTGTACCAGTCACTGTACTTTATTACTGTACCAGTCACTGTTCTATAATACTGTACCGTCACTGTCTTATAATACTGTACCAGTCACTGTACTATAATACTGTACCAGTCACTGTACTATAATGCTGTACCAGTCACTGTACTATAATGCTGTACCAGTCACTGTGCTATAATACTGTACCAGTCACGGTACTATATTACTGTACCAGTCACTGTTGTATAATATTGTACCAGTCACTGTGCTATAATACTGTACCAGTCACTTTACTATAATATTGTACCAGTCACTGTGCTATAATACTGTAACCAGTCACTGTAGTATAATACTGTACCAGTCACTATAGTATAATACTGTACCAGTCACTGTAGTATAATACTGTACTAGTCACTGTATTATAATACTGTACTAGTCACTGTATTATAATACTGTACCAGTCACTGTAGTATAATACTGTACCAGTCACTGTACTATAATACTGTACCAGTCACTGTACTATAATACTGTACCAGTCACTGTTGTATAATACTGTACTAGTCACTGTGCTATAATACTGTACCAGTCACTGTAGTATAATACTGTACAAGTCACTGTACTATAATACTGTACCAGTCACTGTAGTATAATACTGTATTAGTCACTGTATTATAATACTGTACCAGTCACTGTAGTATAATACTGTACCAGTCACTGTACTATAATACTGTACCAGTCACTGTACTATAATACTCTACCAGTCACTGTTGTATAATACTGTACCAGTCACTGTGCTATAATACTGCACCAGTCACTGTACTATAATGCTGTACCAGTCACTGTGCTATAATGCTGTACCAGTCACTGTACTATAATGCTGTACCAGTCACTGTGCTATAATACTGCACCAGTCACTGTACTATATTACTTTACGTCACTGTAGTATAATACTGTACCAGTCACTGTGCTATAATACTGTACCAGTCACAGTTGTATAATACTGTACCAGTCACTGTAATATATTACTGTACTAGTCACGGTTGTATAATACTGTACCAGTCACTGTAGTATAATGTTGTACCAGTCACTGTAGTATAATGTTTTACCAGTCACTGTAGTATAATGTTGTACCAGTGACTGTACTATAATACTGTACCAGTCACTGTACTATAATACTGTACCAGTCACTGTGCTATAATACTGTACCAGTCACTGTATTATATCACTGTTCTAGTCACTGTTGTATAATACTGTACCAGTCACTGTAGTATAATGTTGTACCAGTCACTGTAGTATAATGTTGTACCAGTCACTGTAGTATAATGCTGTACCAGCCACTTTAGTATAATGTTGTACCACTCACTGTAGCAAAATGCTGTACCAGTCACTATACTATAATGCTGTACCAGTCCCTGTACTATAATACTGTACCAGTCACTGTAGTATAATGCTGTACCAGTCACTGTAGTATAATACTGTACCAGTCACTGTACTATAATACTGTACCAGTCACTGTGCTATAATATTGTAGCAGTCACTGTGCTATAATACTGTACCAGTCACTGTACTATAAGGTAGAAAGAAACTCTAGGGAGAGCTAGACAACAGAAGGTCTTCAGAGAAGTAACCCCCTTTAGACAAGTGTTTCGGCCCTGAATTCCTTACACTCTCGGGGGGCCGGGCCACATCCAGGTCATGACTCCTGGATGCCCTTCTGCTGTTGTCTATATATTTTTTTTTTTTTTTTTTTTTTTCCCACGCCGGGGATCGAACCTGGGCGATTCTGCGCTTCAGAACTGCGGTACGCGGTTTTACCAATGTGCTAACGGGGCACACATCATCTGTAGGGAATTTAATCCTTATGAAGTTCACTTTTTTCGTTCCTCCTTGCCCAGATCCAGCTTGAGCTCCTTTCTGCTGCCTCTGCCATCGCTTTAAGGGCTCTAGTCCTCTTCTTCCCAGAAATGGCGAGTTGTTTCATGAGATCATAAGCGGAGGTGCCCACAAACCCTCTTGCCCCGACCTCTATGTCGAAGATTTTGACCCGCAGACCTGCTTTCTTCAGGGTGCTGGCAAGACCGGCGTATTTTTGTATTTTTCGGTCTTGTAGATATGTGCTTCTTCCATTCTGCTTTCGTATGGCACAGTGAGTTCTATCAGAATCACTTGTTTCGAGGAGTCAGAGTGGAGAGCGATGTCTGGTCTCATGCCTGTCTTGCTGATGACATCTGGGTAATTTCTCCACTCTGGGAGGTCTGCTGTACACTCCCAGTCGACTGCTCCATCCAGAAGACCCTTTGGCAATGTGCTGGTTGTCATAGCACTTTCGGGCCAGACCTGTTTCCCTCCTGCTTTGTAGAACGTTGTCATAGCAATTGGTGCGTTTGGGGTCATGGTTTTTTCGCTAACCACATCTGTGATCACTTTCAGAACTTGGTTGTGCCTCCATGTATACCTTCCTTGGGCTAGCGCTACTTTGCAAGAGCTTAGGACATGTTCCACTGTTTGTTTCTTCTGACAGAGCGGACATGCTGGGTCGTCTGCTTTCCCCCATTTCACTAAGTTTGCATTCGAGGGGAGCAGGTCATATACAGATCTGAGGAGGAAGCTTATCCTTAGAGGAGCCATGTGCCACATATCGTTCCAGCTGAGACTTCTTTGGAGTGCACTGTCCCATGTTGTCCATTGCCCCTGTTGACCTTGCTGGACTGCCTTCTGCACTCTTTTGACATCTTCTTCTTCCTTCAACTCCTGTATGATCATGTCTCTTTTTTCCTTCCCTTTGGCTTTGGACCACCACTGCATTTTTGTTGCTCCCAGTCCCTGTCTGTTGGTTTGCGTGTGTCCAATTATTTCTTTGATTCTGAGGTTTCTCTTGGCATTGTTTACAGCCTCTTGGACTTTCCACTTTCTGCCAGTTCTCAGCTTTGGATGAACTGATCTCACGATATTGTCTTCCGATTCCTCCAGCATGCTCAACAGTCTTGCTTTTCCAACTTTGTATTCCTCCACTATGGATTTGAGAGGTAGCTTCAGCATTGCTTGACGACAGTAGAATGCAACATCAGTGAGACCAGGTGGGACACCGAGCCATTTTCTTGTGTATTTGTTGATTTTGGCTTCCATTGCTTCGACTGTGCTGGTGCAAATGTCATAGATTAGCAGTGGCCACAGCAGCTTTGGTATCAGCATGAACTGTAGACACCAGACTTTGTATTTGCCTGGCAGTCCGCAGTTATCTATTTTCTTCAGGCCTTCTTCTGCTGTTTGCTTGGTTTCACATCCCCTTTGTGTGTCTTTCAGGGAGTCATCATACCATCTTCCGAGACTTTTTACTGGCTCTTCTGTGACAGTGGGGATGGCTTGGTTGGCTACCATGAATTTGACTGAATCTGCCACTTTTCCTTTTCGCAGTGAGAGACTTCGGGATTTCTTAGGTTTGAACTTCATTCTTGAAGAGGCCACCAGCTCATCCAGTCACATTAGTATAATGCTGTACCAGTCACTATACTATAATGCTGTACCAGTCCCTGTACTATAATACTGTACCAGTCACTGTAGTATAATGCTGTACCAGTCACTGTAGTATAATACTGTACCAGTCACTGTACTATAATACTGTACCAGTCACTGTGCTATAATATTGTAGCAGTCACTGTGCTATAATACTGTACCAGTCACTGTACTATAATACTGTACCAGTCAATTTATTATAATACTGTACCAGTCACTACTATAATACTGTACCAGTCACTGTACTATAATACTGTACCAGTCACTGTACTATATTACTGTACCTGTCACTGTTCTATAATACTGTACCAGTCAATTTAGTATAATACTGTACCAGTCACTGTGCTATAATTCTGTACCAGTCACTGTGCTATAATATTGTACCAGTCACTTTACTATAATACTGTACCAGTAACTGTACTATATTAATTTACCAGTCACTGTGCTATAATACTGTACCAGTCACTGTGCTATAATACTGTACCAGTCACTGTTGTATAATACTGTACCAGTCACTGTACTATAATACTGTACCAGTCACTTTAGAATAATACTGTAAAAGTCACTGTGCTATAATACTGTACCAGTCACTGTGCTATAATACTGTACCAGTCACTGTACTATAATACTGTACCAGTCACTGTACTATAATACTCTACCAGTCACTGTACTTTAATAGTGTGCCAGTCATTGTACTATAATACTGAACCAGTCATTGTACTATATTACTGTACCAGTCATTGTGTATAATACTGTACCAGTCATTGTGCTATAATACTGTACCAGTCACTTGTATGATACTGTACCAGTCACTGTACATAATACGTACCAGTCACTGTGCTATAATCTGTACCAGTCACTGTACTATAATACTGTACCAGTCACTGAACTATATTACTGTACCAGTCCTGTGCTATAATACTGTACCATTCACTGTGCTATAATACTGTACCAGTCACTTGTATGATACTGTACCAGTCACTGTACTATAATACTGTACAGTCATGTGTTATAATACTGTACCAGTCACTGTACTATAATACAGTACCAGTCACTCTGCTATAATACTGTACCAGTCAGTGTAGTATAATACTGTACAGTCACTGTGCTATAATAGTACCAGTCACTGTACTATAATGCTGTACAGTCACTGTACTATAATACTGTACAGTCACTGTTGTATAATACTGTACCAGTCACTGTACATAATACTGTACCAGTCACTGTACTATAATACTGTACCAGTCACTGTACTATAATACTGTACCAGTCACTGTCATTATTACTGTACCAGTCACTGTTCTATAATACTGTACCGTCACTGTCTTATAATACTGTACCAGTCACTGTACTATAATACTGTACCAGTCACTGTACTATATGCTGTACCAGTCACTGTACTATAATGCTGTACCAGTCACTGTGTATAATACTGTACCAGTCACGGTACTATTTACTGTACCAGTCACTGTTGTATAATATTGTACCAGTCACTGTGCTATAATACTGTACCAGTCACTGTTGTATAAAACCGACCAGTCACTGTACTTAATACGTACCAGTCACTTATTATAAACTGTACCAGTCACTGTTGTATAATACCGTACCAGTCACTGTACTATAATACTGTACCAGTCACTCTATTAAATACTGTATCATGTCACTGTACTGTAATCTGTACCAGTCACTGTACTATAATACTCACCAGTCACTGTACTATATACGTACTTCACTGTTTATAATACTGTACCAGTCACTGTACTATAATACTGTACCAGTCATTGTACTTTAATACTGTACCAGTCACGCTATAATACCGACCATCCTGTTGTATAATACTGTACCAGTCACTGTACTATAATACTGTACCAGTCACTGTCTTAATACTGTACCAGTCACTGTACTATAGTGCTGTACGTCACTGTGCTATATACTGCACATCACTGTACTATATTACTTTACGTCACTGAGTATAATACTGTACCAGTCACGTGCTATATGTACAGTCATTTACTATAATACGTACCAGTAACTGTATATATTAATTACAGTCACTGTCATAATACTGTACGTATCTACTGTACAGTCACTGTTTTAATACTGTACCAGTCACTGTACTATAATACTGTACCAGTCACTGTAAAATACTTACCAGTCACTGTGCATAATACTGTACAGTCACTGTGCTATAATACTGTACCAGTCAATGTAACTATATTACTGTACCAGTACTGTACTATTAATACTGTACCAGTCACTGTACTTAATATGTACCAGTCATGTACTATAATACTGTACCAGTCACTGTACTATATTACTGTACCAGTCATTGTCTATAATACTGTACCAGTCACTGTGCTATATACTGTACCAGTCACTGTCTATAATACTGTACCAGTCATCTGAACTTGTATATAATTACTGTACAGTCACTGTCTATAATACTGTACCATCACTGTGCTATAATACTGTACCAGTCACTTGTAATGATACATTACTCAGTACTGTACTAATACTGTACCAGTCACTGTGACTATAATACTGTACCAGTCACTGTACTATATACTGTACCAGTCCTGACTATATACTACAGTCACTGTCTTAATACTGTACCATTCACTGTGCTATAATACTGTACAGTCACTGTATATACTGTACCAGTCACTGTACTATAATACTGTACCAGTCACTGTGTTATAATACTGTACCAGTCACTGTACTATAATACTTACAGTACCAGTCACTGCTATAATACTGTACAGTCATGTATATAATCTGTACAGTCACTGTGCTATAATACTGTACCCGTCACTGTACTATATGCTGTTACCAGTCACTGTATATAATACTGTACAGTCACTGTTGATAATACTGTACCAGTCACTGTACTATATACTGTACCAGTCACTGTACTATAATACTGTACAGTCACTGTACTTATACTGTACCAGTCCTGTACTTTATTACTGTACAGTCACTGTTATAATACTGTACGTCACTGTTTATAATACTGTACCAGTCACTGTTATAATACTGTACCAGTCACTGTACTATAAGCTGTACCAGTCACTGTATATAATACTGTACAGTCACTGTGTATAATACTGTACCAGTCACTGTACTAATTACTGTACATCATGTTGTATATATTGTACCAGTCACTGTGCTATAATACTGTACCATCCTGTTGTATAATACCGTACCAGTCACTGTACTATAATACTGTACCAGTCACTTTATATTAATACTGTACTAGTACTGTACTAATGCTGTACTCATGTACTTATACTGTACCAGTCACTGTACTATATTGTACAGTCACTGTATATAATACTGTACCAGTCACTGTACTATAATACTGTACCAGTCATGTACTATAATGTACACTGTCATAAACTGTACGTATTATTGACCACTGTATAATGTCAGCATTTTATATGTACATCACTGTATAATCTACGCGTCTTATAGACTCTCTATCTTACGTCGTGTTATCGACCGCAGTAATTGTCCGTCCTTAATCTGTACATATGTACTATTACCGTCATGTATTACTCAGTTATATACTGTAGTCTGTTTAGTAGTCTGTACATAAACGCATCACGTAATCGTCGTAGTTTAATTCAGATGTTAATCTGTACCAGTCATGTACTATAATCTGACTCATGTACTATAATACTGTACATCATGTATAAATTACATATGTATAATACGTACCATCACTGTATATAATTTACTGTACATCACTGTCTATAATCTGTACCAGTCACTGTCTATATACTGACATCAATGTACTTATACTTACGTACTGATATATTGTACCAGTCTATAATACTGTACAGTCACTTATATACTGTACCATCACTGTCTTATACTGTCCAGTCACTGTATTATATGGATATACGTCAGTCTAACGTACCATCACTGCTAAATCGTACAGTCTTAATATACTGTACCATCACTTTTATACTGACCATCATGTCTATAATCTGTACAGTCACTGTTATAATACTGTAAGTCATGTTATATACGTACCAGTCATTATTTAATATTTAATACTGTACCATCATGACTATCTGTACCAGTCATGTCTATTACTGTACCATCACTGTTATAATACTGTACGTCACTGTTATATTATCAGTTTATCTGTACCATCATGTTATAATCGTACCATCCTGTACTTATATGTACCAGTCCTGCAAATACTGTACCTACTGTATTACTGTCCGTCACTGTTTAATAGTACCATCATGTCATAATACTGTCAGTCAGTTATAATCGTACCAGTCCTGTCTAATCTGTACCAGTCACTTTTAATATGACCAGTCACTGACTATCGTACCATCATGTCTTAATATTACCAGTCACTGTCAATACTTACTCATGTTAATGACATCACTGTACTATAGTACCAGCATGTTTATCGTCAGTCATTTATGTCATCATGTATATACTGACGTCTGTTATCTGTACGTCACGTTTAATAGACCAGTCACTGTCTATAATCACTCACTGTTACTGACACTGTAAATCTTAGTCTTGTAATTTATATTGTTCATTTTACTCTATGTTAATCGTAAGTACTTAATTACAGTCCTGTGATACTTCCTGTTTATACGTCAGTATTTTCGCACTGTATAGCCATCTGTCTATAATTACGTCTGTCTATACGTACGACTGTTACTGCATCATGTTAATCGTCATCATGTTATGCATTTATAACTGACCATGTCTAATACTTACACATGTTATCTGACATCGTTATTGTACTCTGTCTATATACAGTATGATAATATTCACCTTTTCTATAACGTCGTGATATTACCAGTCCTGTCTATACACACGATATATCTATGTTAATTACGTAGATATAATTGTACAGTGATATTGTCCAGCTTAATCGCATCAGTTAAATATATACTGTACCAGTCACTGTACTATAATACTGTACCAGTCACTGTACTATAATACTGTACCAGTCACTGTACTATAATAATGAGTCCAGTCTATCTAGTACTATTATAATACTGTACCAGTCACTGTGCTATAATACTGTACCAGTCACTGTGCTATAATAATGTACCAGTCACTGTACTATATACTGTACCATCACTGTACTATAATACTGTACCAGTCACTGTACTATAATTACTGTACCAGTCACTGTACTATAATACGTACCAGTCACTGTACTTAATACTGTACCAGTCACTTGCTATAATACTGTACCATCACTGTACTATAATTTCTGTACCAGTCACTTTTTATAATACTGTACCAGTCACTGTACTATTATACTGTACCAGTCACTGTGTATAATACTGTACCAGTCACTGTACTATAATACTGTACCAGTCACTGTTGTATAATACTGTACCAGTCACTGTACTATAATACTGTACCAGTCACTGTACTATAATACTGTACCAGTCACTGTACTATAATACTGTACCAGTCACTGTACTATATACTGTACCAGTCACTGTACTATAATACTGTACCAGTCACTGTACTAATAATACTGTACCAGTCACTGTACTATAATACTGTACCAGTCACTGACTATAATACTGTACCAGTCACTGTGCTATAATACTGTACCAGTCACTGTACTATAATACTGTACCAGTCACTGTCTATAATACTGTACCAGTCACTGTACTATAATACTGTACCAGTCACTGTCTATAATACTGTACCAGTCACTGTACATAATACTGTACCAGTCACTGTCATAATACTGTACCAGTCACTGTGTATAATACTGTACCAGTCACTGTACTATAATATGTACCAGTCACTGTACTATAATACTGTACCATCACTGTACTATAATACTGTACCAGTCACTGTACTTAATACTGTACCAGTCACTGTGCTATAATACTGTACAGTCACTGTCTATAATACTGTACCAGTCACTGTATATAATACTGTACCAGTCACTGTACTATAATACTGTACCAGTCACTGTATATAATACTGTACCAGTCACTGTACTATAATACTGTACCAGTCACTGTACTATAATACTGTACCAGTCACTGTACTATAATACTGTACCAGTCACTGTCTATAATACTGTACCAGTCACTGTACATATACGTACCAGTCACTGTACTTATATACTGTACCAGTCACTTACTATAATACTGTACCAGTCACTGTACTTAATGCTGTACCAGTCACTGTACTATAATACTAACCAGTCACTGTACTATATTACTGTACC
>JAPXFY010006083.1:0-2500 GCA_030674185.1 Monoplex corrugatus
CCTCTCACTCTCTCTGTCCATCTCTCTGTCTCTGGCTCACTCTCTCACTTCTGTCTCTCTGTTTCTGTCTTTTATCTCTGTCTTTCTGTCTGTCTATGTCTCTCTCTTTTTCTCTTTCTCTCTCTTCTCTCTCTCTCTCTCTCTCTCTCTCTCTCTCTCTCTCATTTACAATCAGACGAACGGAACAACCCCGCAACCATCTACTCCTTCTTGCCTTTCACAAGCTTCTATCTCCACACCCCCAACCTACCATTCATCTGAAGTAGTTTACACACTTGAAATGACATTGCACCATTGATGGAGATGCAGACAGAGCAGAGGAAGAAGGAGAAGTGGTATTTGAAAAAAAAAAACACCCTCCCCCCCACCTAAATACACAACTGTCAACAGGAGGAAAAAGTTTAAAATGAACGTTTTTTGCTGTTGGTTCTGTTTGATTCTTTTGCTTGTTTGGTTTCAGGTTTTAAAATACCACAACGTTTCAGCCTGTCTTCAGAAATCGTCAGCATGCGTGTGCTTACGTACATAAAAGAGGGAAATACACTCACTTTCACACACGTGCTTGCGGACGTGCCCTGGCACGTGCCCACACGTAAATATATATAGGTTAACACAATGCATATTTGCACAGGCACTGGAACTTTCACATAAAACACACAGAAGCCCACCCACAAACACCTTCACTTATGCATTTTGTGCACGTGCCACGTGCACCGGTGATGATACGCTTGGGGGGAAAATCCTTTCCCAACTGTTATTTAAACATAAAACTGTCGGCACCCAACAGAGATGTTTTAACTATTAGTCCACAGCTTAGCGCTCTTCTCTCTCTCTTCTCTCTCTCTCTCTCTCTCTCTCTCTCTCTCTCTCTCTCTCTCTCTCTATCTCACTCTGTATTCTATATTTCTATCTTTCCATCTCTCTCTCTCTCTCTCTCTCTCTCTCTCTCTCTCTCTCTCTCTATCTATCTATCTACCTATTATCTATATATCTATCTATATATCTATAATATCTATCTATCTATCTATCTATCTATCTATATATCTATTGGTCTGTCTATCGGTCTGTCTATCTACCTATCTATGTATCTATCTGTCTATCTCTCTGTCTCTATCTTTCTGTCTGTTTGTCCATCTATCTGAATGTTTATCTTTCTCTCCCTTTCTGTCTGTCTGTCTCTCTCTCTTTCTCTCTCTCTCTCTCATTCTCTCTCTGTCTCCCACTGTCTGTCTGTATGCCTGACTGTCTGTTGTTCTGTCTGTATGTATGTCTGTCTGTCTGTCTCTCTCTCTCTCTCTCTCTCTGTTTTTTTTTTCTTTTTCTTTCATCATTGTTGACTTTCTTCATCTTCTTAACCCATCCCACGGATTATTATTTTCTTTATCATTCTTGTTATATGATACGGGCCAGCATCGTGTAATCATATTTGCTCTATTGAACCCAGCTTCTTGCCACAATCCAAACTTCAAGTTCCCCCCTGCACCCCTCTCTTTGCTACTCTTCCACTGCAATGTCTATATTACTTTTCATTTCCCTCTTTATCTCTGTCTGTGGCAATTTCGTCAAAGTTTCAAGGAGAAAAAGAATCAATAGAATGTAGAACTGAGCTTAGGGAGACGTTTTCGTTTGTATTCGCCACTTGGAGTGAGAGTACATGGTTAGATGTGAGATTAGGATACAATAGTGGTGAAGTCTACACATGTATGATAGGGATAACATTTATTATCATCGTTATTGTCATCGTCGTAGTCGTAGTCGTCATCGTCATCGTCATCATCGATATCATCATCAGCATCAGCATCAGCATCAGCATCATCATCAGCAGCAGCAGCAGCAGCAGCAGCAGCGTCATCGTCGTCATCATCATCATAGTCGTCGTCATCGTCATCGTCATCATCATCATCACCATCACCACCACCACCACCACCACCACACCACCACCACCACCACCACCATCATCACCATCACCATCACCATCACCATCACCATCACCACATCGTCGTCGTCGTCGTCGCCGTCGTCGTCGTCGTCGTCATCGTCATCATCATCATCATCATCAGCAGCAGCAGCAGCAGCAGCAGCAGCAGCAGCAGCAGCAGCATCATCAGCAGCAGCAGCAGCAGCATCATCATCAGCATCATCATCATCATCATCACCATCTTCGTTCTTGTTGTTGTTTTTGTTGTTCTTCATGCATTATCATAATTACTATTAAAATGCTAGCTAGACATTGATATAGCTTCCCATAGTATCAATTAATAAACAATAATGTATTTTTTTTCTGTATATGTATATATATACTCCTAATCATAATTTAAGGGCCACTTCTTCCTTCCTCTCTAATTTTAAGTTGAAATAATTGACAATGTTTAGAATTGATTCTATGTTTTATTTCATCATTTCCACACCTGTTTTGGAAAAAGAAATTAGCACAATGACCCATTAGTGAACAGCACATGCATTTAAAGGAACATCCCCCCCTTTTCAAAAAACAGAAAGT
>JAPXFY010006083.1:10000-13481 GCA_030674185.1 Monoplex corrugatus
CATACAGACAGAGAGACATAGACAGAGAGAGACAGAGACAAAGAGAAACAGAGACAGGCATAGAGACAGGCAGGCAGGCAGGCAGACAGACAGGGAGACAGGCAGGCAGGCAGGCAGGTAGGTAGGCAGGCAAGCAGGCAGGCAGGCAGACAGACAAATAGACAGACAGACAGACAGACAGTCAAGCAGGCAGGCAGGCAGGCAGACAGACCGACGGAGAGACAGACAGAAAGACAGACACATAGGCAGACACTCAGACAGGCAGACCAACAGAGACAGAGGGAGAACAAAGTATATCTAAATCTTCTTCTTTTGCAAGCTCTGATTGAAAAAAAGAGTGAAGAGTGAATAATGACTTCGTGAAGGGGAAGCTCCAAGCGTTCAAATTGACATTGCCATTATTTTGCCAGAAGGGCTCAGTATCTAATGTGGCCACATTGACCATGTGACGGTGTAGGTTAATGACATACCAATCCATACCAATTCTTTTACGGGTGGCTAACATTTGTTTGGCTGAAATCGTAAACAGCATCCTGTTTGGTTTGTGGATAAGGTGTCCGTGTCTAGTTTAGTCGTTAATTGATCTTCTCTTTTTTCTTTATTTTTCTTTCAGGAATCCTGACATCCACAAATATAAAGCGTAACTGATGATCTTATTGTTAATGTTATTGTCAGTAGAGCCATATCAGGGCTATAATAAAAATTATTCGTTTCAGAACGTGGTACTTCAACAGTAAAAAAAAAAAAAAAAATGAAGGAAAATCAAGTACATATATCAATACATTTGCGCACGTAATCATAGGAGATGCACCTGGCGTTGACCACCCCGTCCAATTTATCAGACAAGGAACTAAAAAAAAACTAAATACAAACTGGAAAACAACTAAGGACACTAAAGCATATATAAAAGCGGACCCGAATCACCCAAAATAGTTTTCACACATATCATTTCCTTAGAGCTAAAAATGCACTCAATGTATGCTCACAACTGTCACTCCCAAGAGAAAATATGATGTAAAGTTTTATGGAAAAAAACAAATGAATGGACCAGAAGGCAGTAACAGATACGATGAAATGATGAAAAGCAAAGGAGCAAGGCAGAAGAAAGGGAGGATGGTAGAAAAGGGGACATTTCTGGCACAGAATTTCCAGAACATAGGGATATGATTTATGCCGAAAGGGCTCTCGGCATCCCCACATGCGGGCCTCTGTAGCTCAGTTGGTTTGAGCGTCGAATTCACATGCTAATGGTTGTGAGTTCGATTCCTGGGGTGCGCTACATTAAATCTGGCCTTCTCACTGTCCCATCTTAACATCATTGTTGTTCAGGTGGTGTCAGTATAGGATTAGATAAGTCTTCCCTTCCCCCACATTCCTGGGATGGTTATCCCCATCGGCTATATCACATGAGGTGGGTGCTGGCGTAAAACTGAATCAAATCAATCAATCAGGCATCCCACGGGGGTGGGCTGGTGATCGAGAAAGACTCTTTATACTTAAACTCTGATTCAGGACAAAAACAAGGGGGAGCAAAACCTACAAGAAAGTGAAGCAGCACAGTTATTTGTTTGTCTGTATTGTATCTTTGTGAAGGCGAAGTTTGAATACATGTTTCAAGCTGATCTGCTTATACAGGTGCCATTCTGCAACTGCTCGTTTGCTTGCTCAATCAAACATTGGTTTCCTTAATCAGAATTACAAATATGTGCGAAATGTTAGCTAAATCAAGATACATTATACGTATTCTGTTATGGGAAGACAAGGGCGTGCGCACCCGTGCGTGCATGCGCGCGTGCACGCAACACACACACACACACACACACACACACACACACACACACACACCACACGCACACGCACACACACGCACACACACACACACACACACACACACACACACACACACACACCACATACACACACTCGCACACACACACACACACACACACACACACACACACACACACACACACACACACACAACACACACACAACACACACACACACGCACACAAGCACTCATATATATATACGTATACACACGTACAAATTCGCACACACGTAGAGGGTTAGAGATATAGAGCGGTGACAAAGAAACAGAGAAGCAGGGACGAACTAAAAGCCAAAGAAGCAACAACAAAAAACAACAACAAATGTGCAAAAACAAAGAAAACAAACAAAAATTGAAGTCGTTCTGTACATTTTTCTTTATAGCTTCAAACTAACAGGAACATTAAGTAGCATGGTTAAGAAATGGAAGGAAGAAGGGATCTAGCATTTAAATGAACATACCAGTTATTTGCTAGGGGACTTCGTATTTAATTTGGCCACTTTTAATGTTTGGTAGGACAAGTTGACGACATACCACGTCTGTAACGAATGGTTGACGCTTTCCTTATACTGTGAACAGTAACAGGTTTCATGTGTCAATTGCTCTTCACTATTCCTCAATTACTCTTCACTTTACTTCTATGATTCTCAACATTTGTGAACAGATTGCGTGACTGGTGATTTAACAGATCTTTTACACACTCATTGAGGATCAGGGAGTAGGAAATGTTTGTGATTTTGTTGTTATTGTTGTTGTTGTTTTGTTGTTATTGCTATTGTTGTTGTTGTTCTTGTTGTTCTTGGTGCATTATGTAGTTGTGAATAAGATGCTTGTCACAAAATTTCAATCTTTAAAACTTATTAATGTTGTAGAAATTTAGTAGCAAGAAATACAGCAGAGACCTGGGCAGCAGAAGGGCCACATAGGCAGAGTCCGAACTCAAACAAGTGTTTTGGCACCAAATTCCTTACACTTCATGGGGGGGCCAGGCCTCATTCTGGTCATTACTCATGGATGCTCTTCTGTTGTCACCATTATCCCCTCCACCTGGATTCACTGTGGATGAATCCGAGAGGGTGGGAGAAGAACTAGCAGCAACAAAGGATAGATCCAAATGGAAAGCCATGATCGCTAACATCATGCGACAGTGTGCATCATGTTGATCTGGATTCGAATCCACGTTTCCATGGTGGTCGGGCATTTCAAAGCCAACTCATCTCCATTAATCTATCAGGCATCTGCTATGCATGGGGAAATTCTAAGCTCGATGAACTTCACTTTTGTTCCTCCTTGTCAACCCCATCTGATATTGCCTTTAACCCTCTTCCTACCAAGAAAATAGGTCACTGTACTATCTATTGACCAAGTAATGTTAGGAGAGAGACTTCAGAAACACTCAAATTACGCCTGTTTTTTTGTGTTTTTTTTCCATTTTTGCCGCTTCAAACGTCGTGTAAACGAAGAAAGGAAATGACAAGAGTATACTCCCTTTGCCGGAAAAAAAAGGATTCACGTCAGCAATGCGGTCATTTTCTATTTATATACTCGAAACTGAAACTACGGTTCAGGGCACGGAATCCTCGTGACGCGGTCCACGGAGAGAGAAAGCTGAGTCACGAGGATCTCGTAACACGGTACGGAATGTGTTAA
>JAPXFY010006084.1:0-2500 GCA_030674185.1 Monoplex corrugatus
ATAACGTGAGAAAGAAATATGTGTTCTACAAAACGAAAGAAAAATTGATTGCGAATAAAAAATACTGAACGTTCTGAAAAAGAAAAAAGACATCGTCACCATTGATCACCATACTTTCGCTTTTTTTCTGTCTTTCTCTCTGCCACGCTCTCTCTGTGCCTCTCTCCGTCTCTCTCTCTCTCTCTCTCTCTCTCTCTCTCTCTCTCTCTCCTCTCTCTCTCTCTCGCTCTCTCTCTCTGTCTGTCTGTCTGTCTCTCTCTCTCACTGTGCCTCTCCCTCCCTCTCTCTCTGTGTTGCTCTTTCTCTCTTTCTCTCTCTCTCTCACTCTCTCTCTTTTTCTCTCTCTCTATCTTTGTCTTCTCTCTCTCTTTATTCTCTCTCTCTATCGCTCTCTCTCTTGTCTTCTCTCTCTCATTTTGTTATCTCTCTTCTCTCTCTCTCTAGTCTCTCTCTCTTCATTCTCTCTCTTTCTCTGTCGCTCTCTCTCTTTGTCTTCTCTCTCTCTCTCTTTCTCTTAATTCTCTCTCTCTCCCTCCCTGTCTTTCTCTCTCTCTCTTTATTCTCTCTCTCTCTCTGTCGCTCTCTCCCTTTGTCTTCTCTCTCTCTCTCTGTGTCGCTCTCTTTATTCTCTCTCTCTCTCTCTCTCTCTCTGTGTTGCTATCTCTCTTTGTCTTCTCGCTCTCTCTTTCTTTCTCTCTGTCCCTCTCTGTCGCTCTCTCTCTTTGTCTTCTCTCTCTCTTTATTCTCTCTCTGTGTGACTCTCTCTGTTGCTCTCTCTTTGTCTTCTCTCTCTCTGTCGCTATCTCTCTTTGTCTTCTCTCTATCTCTTTATTCTCTCTCTCTCTGTCCTTCTCTGTCGCTCTCTCTCTCTTTGTCTTCTCTCTCTCTCTCTCTCTTTATTCTCTCTCTCTCTCTCTCTTTCTCTCTCTCAAAAACTGACCACCACAGCCTGCAACCTTCAAGTCATGACTTCACTTCATACATGGAAAAAAAAAGAAAACTCATGGGGGGTGGGGGGATCACTCGGTGTGGCATCAGGATTGAGCGACAATAAAGTAGATCAGGATAGGCACTGCTGAACTCTAACTTTCACTGCAGCAGTGCAGGGTCTTATCTGATGGGAGGCCTCACGGCGGCTTGACATCCATGACTCCCGTGGGCCTCCTGGCACTAGTATTTCCACTGATTGAACTTCGGGTGGTGGTGGGTTGTGGGGAGGTAGCCTAGAAGTTGGCACAGGAAATGAAAAATCCATATTCTAAGAATGGATGACCTTTCAATACATCATTCTCCGCTTTAGTCAGTAACCATAGCTTCCTACACAGATAGACGAGAAACAAAATGAGTGAAAAAAAAGTCTATAAAGACAGAAACAAACAAACAAAAAAGACCCAAACAAACAAACAAACAAACAAACAAACAAAAAGACCAGACCCAAACAAATAAACAAAAAATCAAAACATAATAACAACAAGAACAACAACAAAGACAACCGTGATCTTTTGAAACGTTTTTTCCTCCTGTTAAGTCACAAACCGCATAACCATATCTGCTCATACAGTCTAGACAAAAGTATGAAATTTCAAACGAAATATTCAAGAAAACTTAACAAAAAGAGAAGACCAGCAAACAAGTAAAATCAAAGCAGAGCAGAAGAAAGAAATCCGTCAACTACAAAACCAAATAAACAAACCGAAGACACGTGTTCACAGCAAACAAAAGCCAGTGCGTGTCAATTAAACGTTCTCTGAATAAAATTTTAAAAAGGGGGGAAAACAAAAGCACAACGGATGTCGCCCTGCACAGCTCACCATACTTTTTCCCTTTTTTTGAATTTCTGTCAGGTCGAAAGCTGATTACCACTGCCTACAACATTTCACTGTCAATCACCTCATTTTACAGATGCATAAAAGAAAATCCATATTGTACGAAAATGTGACCTTTTTAAAACAAGCTCCTCCATTCAGTTGGTTATCATGTCTTCCTATGCAAACTAGAAGGAGACAAAGGAAATAAGAGGGAAGCGGGGAGAATTTTAAATATTAACTAAGCAACATAACTCTTGAGAGTCACGGAGTTATCTCCCATGTAGAATTTCTCAAACCGAACACAGTTTGCGCTACCCATTCAGCTAGCGTAGACGCAGCCACAAAGCATAAAGTTGTAATGGTGATGACTATATCAACAGATAATAGTGACGATCATATCAACAGGGTTTACAAAGACTAGATCTATTACTAATGTCAGCTGAGGATACAAACGTCAGCTGAGGATACTAACGTCAGCTGAGGATACTAACGTCAGCTGAGGATACTAACGTCAGCTGAGGATACTAACGTCAGCTGAGGATACAAACGTCAGCTGGAGATTTATAGAGTTGTGCAAAATGCATAGGTTCCAGTCGTATTTGATTTCTTTGTTCCTCTGTCGCTCTCTTTGTCTTTCTGTCATATGAAATATGTAAGGTTGTATGTATGTGTATCTTCATCTTCATGCTTTG
>JAPXFY010006085.1:2500-5000 GCA_030674185.1 Monoplex corrugatus
ACATTGTTCTAAATGAAGGCCTGACATAGTATCCTTAGGGGCTAACACATACGTAACTTCAGACTCAGTAACCTCTGTATCCACATTTGATGCTGACCATGAGTTCATGTAAGGACACTGTTTTACAAAGTGGAACTTACATCCACAATGATTACACTTGGGGACACCTTGTGTGTTTTGTTGTTTTTGTCTACTGGTATGGGATTTACCTGTAGCAACGGGAGAACGTGGGGTGGGGGCAAAGTTTTGTCTCTCACCAGGGTTAGGAGGTCTAGAATAGGACTGTCCTGAATATCCATTATAACCAAAATGGTTTGTTTGACGGAAACTGGCCCTGACGTTTCTACATCCCTACCAGCTATTTCTGTCATAGGAGAAAACGTACAAACACGTCATTTCTGATGACTTGATAACAAAAAAACAAAACTACAAACAAGCAAAAAACAAACCCCAAAAAACAAAAACAAACAAGAAACAAAAATCAAAAAACAAAAACATAAACAAAAAAGAAAGGTCGAAGCTGTGACAGTGACAGTGGCAGAAGCACTGATCACATTTTTTTTCTCATCTGGGACTACCACTACCAGCAGAAATTGTTTTTATGTGAGAATGTGATGTGATTTATATCAGTCTATTTTTTATGTATGATTGTAAAGACTGATGTTCAATTTCATGTATTTCTCTGACACGGTTATTGAATTAATGTTGTGAAATATTGATGATGGATTGATTGAATTTGTATGGTTCATCAATATTGTTAGACTGAAACATGAATCAACAGTTTGTATGATGAACACAACTATATTTATTTGATTGCTGTTGATTGCATGATTTTCATGTGGCGAAGTTTATCGACATTAAAGTTATCACTATTTGCCATATGTGAATGAGTGTCATACATTATTATGAAATGTTCTATTTTGGTGAATGGTTGTGATAGATTCTGTGGGAGGCCCTGTCGTGTTCATGGGTGTTGTGCTGTGCTGGGCATCTAATTAATTGAGTGGCTTTTGACCGGTGTCATATTTTGGTGGATGTGTTGGTTGTTGTGTGTGTGTTGGACATCCACCAGTTGATGAGTGTGTTTGGTTGTTGTGGTGTGTTGGACATCCACCAGTTGATGAGTGTGTTTGGTTGTTGTGTGTGTTGGACATCCACCAGCTGATGATGTGTTTGGTTGCAGACATGGTTGCTTGTCATTTTGGCATTGTTGGATTTCCATGCTTGTAGCAAGTGACTATTTAAAAAAATGGCTGTCACAATTTTTTTCCCCGGATGGGGGGTGTCATGTGTTACAGGGTGATGCGTGTACATGTTTTTTGTGTCGTGTGCATGGGGTGATGTATGCATGAGTTTTTTTTTTATGTCGCGTGCGAAAGGGAATTTTGTGTCCATGTGGATGTAGTTTTGAAAACAGTTCACCCAAGTTGGGAACTTGGGGTGGACTGGGTTTGTTAGTCAGTCTCCAAAAAAAAAACCGCCTTGAGAAATAGTCTGGAGTTCCATGAATTAAAAGAAAGAAAAAGGAGAAGAAGAAGAATATGAAGAAAGCAAAAATAGAAGTAGAAAAGAAAAAGTAGGCGAAAAATAAGAAGGAAAGAAGTAGAAAAAGGAGAAGAAGAAGAAGGCGAAGAAGAAGAAGAAAGAGGAGGAGAAGAATAAGAATAAGAAGAAAGCAAAACAAAAAAAAGAAGTAGAAAAGAAAAAGTAGGCGAAAAAAAAAAGAAGAAAGAAGTAGAAAAACGAGAAGAAGAAGAAGGAAAAGAAGAAGAGAAGAAGAAGGAGAAGAAGAAGGTGAAAAAGAAGAAGAAGAAGAAGAGAAAGAAAGTGAATTAGAAGGAGAAAAAGAAGAGAAAAAAGAAGAAAAATAAAAAAAGGTGAAAAAGAAGAACAAGGAGAAGGAAAAGGAGAAGGAGACGAAGAAGGAGAACGAAGAAGAATAAGAAGAAAGCAAAACAGAGGTAGAGAAGAAAAAGAAGGCAAAGAAGTAGACGAAGGAGAAGAGGAGAAGACAGCGAAGAAAATAAAACGAGAAGAAGGAGAAGAGGGAGAAGAAGACAAAGGAGGAGACGAAGAAGAAGGAGACGAAGAAGAAGGAGACGAAGAAGAAGGAGACGAAGAAGAAGGAGACGACGAAGAAGAAGGAAAAGAAAGAGGAGCAGGAGACGAAGAAGGAGAAGAAGAAGAAGGAGGAGACGAAGAAGAAGGAGAGAACGAGTTAATATGAAGGTGCATGAATATGAGTGTTGAATGTGAATGTTGTATGTGTGTTGTTTGAAAGCTTTCAGTAAAAAAAGAAGTATAAAATTATCATTGTGATCTGTTTAGTGCCATTGGTTGAAAGGAGAGCGTGCGGTTACGTGACGGACGAGTGCTGTAATGTATGTTGTACGTATGTATATATACTCCTAATCATAATTTAAGGGCCACTTCTTCCTTCCTCTCTAATTTTAAGTTGAAATAATTGACAATGTTTAGAATTGATTCTATGTTTTATTCA
>JAPXFY010006085.1:10000-13478 GCA_030674185.1 Monoplex corrugatus
TGAAGCAGATGCGAAGAGAAGAATGCGAAGAAGAAGAGAAGAAGAAGAAGCGAAGAAGAAGAAGACGAAGAAGAAGAAGAAGAAGAGAGGAAGAAGAGAAGAAGAAGAAGAAGAAGAAAAGAAGAAGAAGAAGAAAAGAAGAAGAAGAAGAAGAAGAAGAAAGAAGAAGAAGAAGGAAGAAGAAGAAGAAGAAGAAGAAGAAGAGAAGAAGAAGAAGAAGAAGAAGGAAGAAGAAGAAGAAGAAAGAAGAAGAAGAAGAAGAATGGAAGAAAGAAAAGAAGAAGAAGAAGAAGAAGAAGAAAGAAGAAGAAGAAGAAAGAAGAAGAAGAAGAAGAAGAAGAAGAAGAAGGAAGAAGAAGAAGCGAAGAAGAAGAATGCGAAGAAGAAGAAGCGAAGAAGAAGAAGAAGAGAAGAAGAAGAAGAAGAAGAAGAAGAATGCGAGAAGAAGAAGAATGCGAAGAAGAAGAAGAATGGAAGAAGAAGAAGACGAAGAAGGAAGAAAGGAAGAAGAAGAAGACGAAGAAGAAGAAGAAGAAGAAGAAGACGAAGAAGAAGAAGGAAGAAGAAGAATGCGAAGAAGAAGAAGAATGAAGAAGAAGAAGAAGAAGAAGAAGAAGAAGAAGAAAGAAGAAGAAGAAGAAGAAGAAGCGAAGAAGAAGAATGGAAGAAGAAGAAGCGAAAGAAGAAGAAGCGAAGAAGAAGAATGCGAAGAAGAAGAAATGCAAGAAGAAGAATGCGAAGAAGAAGAAGCGAAGAAGAAGAAAGAAGAAAGAAGAAGAAGAAGAGAAGAAGAATGCGAAGAAGAAGAAGAAGAAGAAGAAGAGAGAAGAAGAAGAAGAATGAGAAGAAGAATGCGAAAGAAGAAGAAGAAGAAGAAGAAGAAGAAGAAGAAGAAGAATGCGAAGAAGAAGAAGAAGAAGCGAAGAAGCGAAAGAAGAGAAAAAAGAAGAAGAAGAAAAAAGGAAGAAGAAGAAGGGAAAAGAAGAAGAAGAAAGAAGAAGAAGAAGAAAGCGAAGAAGAGAAGAAGAAGAAGAATGCGAAAGAAGAATGCGAAAAAGAAGGAAGAAGAATGCGAAGAAGAAGGGAAAAAGAAGAAGAAGAAAATGGAAGAAGAATGCGAAGAAGAAGAAGAAGAAGAAAGAAGAAGAAGAAGAAGAAGGAAGAAGAAGAAGAAGAAGAAGAAAGAAGAAAAAAGAAGAAGAAGAAGAAGAAGAAGAAGAAGAAAAGGAAGAAGAAAGGAAGAAAGAAGAAGAAGAAAAAAGAAGAAGAAGAAGAAGAAGAAGAAGAAAGGAAGAAGAAGAAGAAGAAAGCGAAGAAGAAAAATGCGAAGAAGAAGAAAAAGAAAAAGAAGAAAAGAAGAAGAGAAGAAGAAGAAGAAGAAGAAGAAAAAGAAGAAGAAAGAAGAAAAGAAGAAGGAAGAAGGGAAAAGAAGAAGAAGAAGAAAAGAGAAAAAAAAAAAAGAAAAGAAGAAGAAGAAGAAAAGAAGAAGAAGAAGAAGAAGAAGAAGAAGAAGAAAAGAAAAAGAAGAAGAAAAGAAGAAAAGAAGGGGAAAAGAAGAAGAAGAAGAAAAGAAAAAGAAGAAAAAAAAGGGAAAAGAAGAAGAAGAAAAAAAAAGAAGAAGAAAAGAAAAAAAGAAGAAAAGAAGAAGAAGAAAAGGAAAGAAGAAGAAGAAGAAAAGAAGAAAAGAAGAAAAGAAAGGGAAAAAGAAGGAAGAAGAAGAAGAAGAAAAAAAAAAAAGAAGAAGAAAAAGAAAAGAAAAAGAAAAGAAGAAGAAGAAGAAAAGAAGAAAAAAGAAGAAGAAGAAAAAGAAGAACGAAAAAAAAGGAAGAAGGAATCGAAAAAAAAAGAATGCAAGAAGAAAAAAATGCAAGAAGGGAAAAGAAGAAGAAGAAGAATGCAAAAAAAGGAAAAAGAAGAAGGAAGAAGAAGAAAAAGGGGGAAGAAAAAGGGAAAAAAGGAAAAGAAGAAGAATGCGAAAAAAAGGAAGAAAAATGGAAAAAATGCAAGAAGAAAAGAAAAAGAAGAAGAAGAAGAAGAAAAAAAAGAAGAAGAAAAGAAGGAAAAAAGGAAGAAGAAGAAGAAGAAGAAGAAGAAAAGGGGAAAGAAGACGAAAAGAAGAAAAAAAAAAGATTTGGGGGGTCGGGTTTTGTCCCCTGAAAGTCCCCCTCAGAGTGCTTTTAATACTTACTCAAAGCGTTCTATCAGTATGACTGTAGTCCTTCAATGGAAGGGTCCGTTTCCCTAGCAGAAACGGTTTCGTTTCATGCAGAATGCCACAGCAGGCCCAAACATGATGTAGACCGATCTGTAGTTGGTGTTGGTCTTTTTCCTTTTTGTTGTTGTTTTTTTTTTTGTATTTTTTTTGTAAAGGACGTCGTTGAAAGCTTGTATACGGAATATCTTTTTTTTTTTTTTTTTTTAAAATCCTCGCCCCTTAACAAAAAAAAAAAAAAAAAAAAAAAACAAAAACAAAACAAAAAAAAAAAACAAAACAACAAACAAAAAAAAAACAAATATATAAAACAACAAGACAAAAAAAAAAAAACAAAAACAAAAAAAAAGAACAAAAACACGAAGGGGAAAATTTTTTCATACCAAAAAGGGTTGGGGTGTGTGTGTGTGTGTGGTGTGGTGTGTGGGGGTGTGTTGTGTTGGGGTGTGTGTGTGTGGGGTGGGGTGTGTGTGTGTGTGTGGGCCGTTTTTTTTTTCTTTTATATACATATGTATGATATTGATGTATTAAAAGTTTAGGTTTGCTGTGAAATGAATAAGTGTGTTGCTGGCATGCGATATTTGTATGGGGCCGCGGGGTGGCGTGTGCGGGTTGCGTGTGCGTGTTTGGGGCGTGTGCTGGTGTTTTTTTTAGGATTAGAGTTCGAGACTGGGCTGTAATCTGCGCTTACAAAAAATGTTATTTTCCAGGTAACAAAGGCCCGAGAGTACTGACACCTGCAGGTTTATCAGATGTTTGGAACAACCCCCTAAATGATGTGTCTGCAATGGATGACTCGACTTTTTGGCAAAGATTTCACCCCGTAGTTTTCATCTCAAAACATTGTCAAAATGTTCAAGCTTTTTTGGTATTAATTCAAAATGGCTTGGAAAAATGGGATGGACAAAAAAGTATGAATATGGAACGTTGTCAAACACTGATGTGTCTTTATCGTTTGGGAAACCAAAAAATCGAGTAATCAAACACTTTTAAATCAGTTTAAACAAAAACTTGAATGCATCGATAATCAATCAATCAATCAATTAATAATAATCTATTAATCCAATTTTTCCAACCTCCATCATTCCCTCCGCCCTCCGTCCCCCTACCAAAACCAAACCAAACAACCAAAAACTAAGCAAGAAGCAAGCAAGCAAGCAACCAAGCCACCACCACTCACCCTCACTCACCCCAAACCCCCCAAACGCCAAACCCCCCCCCCACACACCCACACATCATATCACTGATTAATTCACTCACCCCCCC
>JAPXFY010006086.1:0-2500 GCA_030674185.1 Monoplex corrugatus
AGTAAATAGACAAGAACAAACAGACAGACAGTAAATAGACAAGAACAAAAGACAGACAGTAAATAGACAAGAGAGCAAAGAACAGACAGTAAAGAGACAAAGAGCAAAGAGACAGACAGTAAATAGACAAGAAGAAAGAGACAGACATAAATAACAAAGAGCAAAGAGACAGACAGTAAATAGACAAGAGAGCAAAGAGACAGACAGTAAATAGACAAGAGAGCAAAGGACAGACAGTAAATGGACAAGAGAGCAAAGAAACAGACAGTAAAGGAGAAAGAGAGCAAAGAGACAGACAATAAATAGACAAGAGACCAAAGAGACAGACAGTAAATAGACAAGAGAGCAAAGAGACAGACAGTAAACAGACAAGAGAGCAAAGAGACAGACAGTAAATAGACAAGAGAGCAAAGAGACAGACAGTAAATAGACAATACAGCAAAAGAGACAGACAGTAAATAGACAAGAGAGCAAAGAGACAGACAGTAAATAGACAAGAGAGCAAAGAGACAGACAGTAAATAGACAAAGAGTAAAGAGACAGACAGTAAATAGACAAGAGACCAAAGAGACAGACAGTAAATAGACAAAGAGTAAAGAGACAGACAGTAAATAGACAAGAGAGCAAAGAGACAGACAGTAAATAGACAAGAGACCAAAGAGACAGACAGTAAATAGACAAGAGAGCAAAGAGACAGACAGTAAATAGACAAGAGACCAAAGAGACAGACAGTAAATAGACAAGAGAGCAAAGAGACAGACAGTAAATAGACAAGAGAGCAAAGAGACAGACAGTACAGGAGACAGACCAAAGAGACTGACAGTAAAGGAGACAAGAGAGCAAAGAGACAGACAGTACAGAGACAGACCAAAGAGACAGACAGTAAAGGAGACAGACCAAAGAGACAGACAGTAAATAGACAAGAGAGCAAAGAGACAGACGTAAATAGACATACCGCAAAGAGACAGACAGTAAAGGAGACAGACCAAAGAGACAGACAGTAAAGGAGACAAGAGAGCAAAGAGACAGACAGTACAGGAAACAGACCAAAGAGACAGACAGTAAAGGAGACAAGAGAGCAAAGAGACAGACAGTACAGAGACAGACCAAAGAGACAGACAGTAAAGGAGACAGACAAAGAGACAGACAGTAAATAGACAAGAGAGCAAAGAGACAGACAGTAAATAGACAATACCGCAAAGAGACAGACAGTAAAGGAGACAGACCAAAGAGACAGACAGTAAAGGAGACAAGAGAACAAAGAGACAGACAGTAAAGGAGACAGAGAAAAGGCAGACAGTAAATAGACAAGAGAGCAAAGAGACAGACAGTAAATAGACAAGAGAGACCAAAGAGACAGAGAGTAAAGGAGACAAGAGACCAAAGCAGACAGTAAAGGAGACAAGAGACCAAAGACAGACAGTAAAGGAGACAGAGAGCAAAGAGACAGACAGTAAATAGACAAGAGCAAAGAGACAGACAGTAAAGGAGACAAAAAGCAAAAGACAGACAGTAAAGGAGACAAGAGACCAAAGAGACAGACAGTAAAAGACAAAGAGACCAAAGAGAGACAGTAAATAGACAAGAGAGCAAAGAGACAGACAGTAAATAGACAAGAGAGCAAAG
The DNA here is from genome assembly GCA_030674185.1 of Monoplex corrugatus. Lineage (NCBI taxonomy): Eukaryota > Metazoa > Mollusca > Gastropoda > Littorinimorpha > Ranellidae > Monoplex > Monoplex corrugatus. Next base: position 1,627 of record JAPXFY010006086.1, read on the forward strand.
AGACAGACAGTAAAGAGACAAGAGACCAAAGAGACAGACAGTAAATAGACAAGAGAGCAAAGAGACAGACAGTAAATAGACAAGAGACCAAAGAGACAGACAGTAAATAGACAAGAGACCAAAGAGACAGACAGTAAAACAGACAAAGAGACAGACAGTAAGAGGAGAACAGTAAATAGACAAGAAGCCAAAGAGACAGCAGTAATAGGAACAAGAGAGCAAAAGACAGACAGTAAATAGACAAGAGACCAAAGAGACAGACAGTAAAGTGAGACAAGAGGCAAAGAGACAGACAGTAAATAGACAAGACGAGCAAAGCAGACAGACAGTAATAGACAAGAGACCAAAGAGACAGACAGTAAAGGAGACAGACAAAGAGACAGACAGAAAGGAGACAGACCAAAGAGACAGACAGTAAAGGAGACAAGAGAGCAAAGAGACAGACAGTAAAAACAAGAGACAAAGAAGACAGACAGAGAAGCAAAGAGGACGTAAAGGGGACAGACAAAGAGACAGACAGTAAATAGACAAGAGAGCAAAGAGACAGACAGTAAAGGAGACAAGAGAGCAAAGAGACAGACAGTAAATAGACAAGAGAGCAAAGAGACAGACAGTAAAGGAGACAAGAGAGCAAAGAGACAGACAGTAAATAACAAGAGAGCAAAGAGACAGACAGTAAATAGACAAGAGAGCAAAGAGACAGACAGTAAAAGACAAGAGAGCAAAGAGACAGACAGTAAATAGACAAGAGAGACTAAAGAGACAGACAGTAAATAGACAAACAGCAAAGAGACAGACAGTAAATAGACAAGAGAGCAAAGAGACAGACAGTAAATAGACAAGAGAGCAAAGAGACAGACAGTAAATAGACAAG
>JAPXFY010006086.1:10000-13478 GCA_030674185.1 Monoplex corrugatus
GGACATTCGGGAAAGACCGAAGGACACTGGGAAAGACTAGATCTGCGGGCTTTGTGGGTTGGCTTCCCACCTTGCCTTTGATAACATGCCACGAGTTTTTCAAATGAAAGATGCTCCCAGGATTCACCGAAAGGGGGAGAGAATGATGAATCCATCGGCACTGACTCCATCACGACTGGAAACGCACAACGGACCATGATTAATGACCAGTTGGAATTTCCGTGTGCGTGTGGAAGGAGATTCACCACCAAACGCGGCATGAAGATCCACAGGACAAAAATGGGCTGTTTGAAGACACATACGAACCAGCAGCAGCGCACTGCGATAGCAGGTGAGACGTTGGATGACCAAGGCCAGGAATTAAACCATAGTGCCAAGGACATCCACGCTGACGGTTCTGATGCGGATTTTGCACAAGCTCTTAACGCCAAACGTGGAAAACTCAATTTGCCGCCTGCCGGGTGCAAAAGAACAATGGGAGAAATTAGATGAGGAACTTGTCCTTAAGCTGAATGCGCTAATAGGGAACAGTACGCTGGAACACAAACTTGACACATACGGAGACATCATATACTCTATCTGCAGGGACACTTATGGAGTGAAGCAGCCAAAGACAAAAACGCCTCCCCAGAAATCCAGAAGACAGCAACAGATGGAGAGCATCCGGAGGGAGAAAAGGAAGCTTAAAAAGCGAATGAAAACTGCCTCAGAATTCGAGAAGCAAGGGCTCCTGGAACTCTGGAAAGATCTGAAGGCCAAACACAATGCTCTCAGCAAAGTGGAATCAGCAAGGCGAAGAAAGAGCAAAAAGAAGAAGACTCAAGATCGTTTCTTCAAAGATCCCTTTGACTTTTCAAGAAAGCTGTTTGAACAACCCAAATCAGGGACTCTCACAGTGGGCAAGGAAACCCTAGAGCAGCATCTCAGGGAAACATATTCCGATTCTCAGCGCGAGGCACCACTTGAAATCCAGAATCTGGTTTGGCCTGCAGCGCCAGAAGGAAAATTCAATAACAAACCACCAACACTGGATGAAGTGAAGAACGTAGTAAAGAAAGCCAGAGCCAAGTCAGCACCTGGACCAAACGGAATACCATACCTGCTCTACAAGAAATGCCCAAAAGTGCTCGAGTGGCTCCACAAGATGATTCGATCAGCATGGAGGAACCAGAAGATCAGCGACCAATGGATGAGAGCTGAAGGAGTGTACATTCCGAAGGAGCAGAACTCCAGCAGCATCAATCAGTTCAGGCCAATATCACTTCTGAACGTCGAGGGGAAAATCTTCTTCTCTGTTATGGCAGCAAGATTGACAAAATACCTGACTGAAAACAAGTATCTGGATATGTCAGTCCAAAAGGGAGGCATACCAGGAATGCCTGGATGCTTGGAACATGCCACGTTGATTTGGGATGCCATCCAAAAAGCAAGAACAGAGAAGAGAGACATTGACGTAGTTTGGCTTGATCTGGCGAATGCATATGGATCAGTTCCACACGATATGATCCAGCTGGCTCTTGAAATGTATCACATCCCAGAAAACATCCGAACAATGCTGAGGAAGTATTTCCAAGGGTTCTCAATGCGGTTCTCTACCAAAGAATACACCACGGACTGGATAGACCTAGAGGTGGGCATTGCAATGGGCTGTGCAATCTCTCCCATACTGTTCGTGTTGGCAATGGAAGTCATCTTGAAAGCTGCAATGAAGAGTTCAGGTCCAGTGAATCTGGGAGATGGATACCAGATGCCTCCTCTGAAAGCTTTCATGGATGACACAACAGTCTTGTCCACGGATGAGGAAGAGACACACCAAATCTTAAAGCAGCTGGATGAGCTGGTGGCCTCTTCAAGAATGAGGTTCAAACCTAAGAAATCCCGAAGTCTCTCACTGCGAAAAGGAAAAGTGGCAGATTCAGTCAAATTCATGGTAGCCAACCAAGCCATCCCCACTGTCACAGAAGAGCCAGTAAAAAGTCTCGGAAGATGGTATGATGACTCCCTGAAAGACACACAAAGGGGATGTGAAACCAAGCAAACAGCAGAAGAAGGCCTGAAGAAAATAGATAACTGCGGACTGCCAGGCAAATACAAAGTCTGGTGTCTACAGTTCATGCTGATACCAAAGCTGCTGTGGCCACTGCTAATCTATGACATTTGCACCAGCACAGTCGAAGCAATGGAAGCCAAAATCAACAAATACACAAGAAAATGGCTCGGTGTCCCACCTGGTCTCACTGATGTTGCATTCTACTGTCGTCAAGCAATGCTGAAGCTACCTCTCAAATCCATAGTGGAGGAATACAAAGTTGGAAAAGCAAGACTGTTGAGCATGCTGGAGGAATCGGAAGACAATATCGTGAGATCAGTTCATCCAAAGCTGAGAACTGGCAGAAAGTGGAAAGTCCAAGAGGCTGTAAACAATGCCAAGAGAAACCTCAGCATCAAAGAAATAATTGGACACACGCAAACCAACAGACAGGGACTGGGAGCAACAAAAATGCAGTGGTGGTCCAAAGCCAAAGGGAAGGAAAAAAGAGACATGATCATACAGGAGTTGAAGGAAGAAGAAGATGTCAAAAGAGTGCAGAAGGTTGTCCAGCAAGGTCAACAGGGGCAATGGACAACATGGGACAGTGCACTCCAAAGAAGTCTCAGCTGGAACGATATGTGGCACATGGCTCCTCTAAGGATAAGCTTCCTCCTCAGATCTGTATATGACCTGCTCCCCTCGAATGCAAACTTAGTGAAATGGGGGAAAGCAGACGACCCAGCATGTCCGCTCTGTCAGAAGAAACAAACAGTGGAACATGTCCTAAGCTCTTGCAAAGTAGCGCTAGCCCAAGGAAGGTATACATGGAGGCACAACCAAGTTCTGAAAGTGATCACAGATGTGGTTAGCGAAAAAACCATGACCCCAAACGCACCAATTGCTATGACAACGTTCTACAAAGCAGGAGGGAAACAGGTCTGGCCCGAAAGTGCTATGACAACCAGCACATTGCCAAAGGGTCTTCTGGATGGAGCAGTCGACTGGGAGTGTACAGCAGACCTCCCAGAGTGGAGAAATTACCCAGATGTCATCAGCAAGACAGGCATGAGACCAGACATCGCTCTCCACTCTGACTCCTCGAAACAAGTGATTCTGATAGAACTCACTGTGCCATACGAAAGCAGAATGGAAGAAGCACATATCTACAAGACCGAAAAATACGCCGGTCTTGCCAGCACCCTGAAGAAAGCAGGTCTGCGGGTCAAAATCTTCGCCATAGAGGTCGGGGCAAGAGGGTTTGTGGGCACCTCCGCTTATGATCTCATGAAACAACTCGCCATTTCTGGGAAGAAGAGGACTAGAGCCCTTAAAGCGATGGCAGAGGCAGCAGAAAGGAGCTCAAGCTGGATCTGGGCAAGGAGGAACCAAAAGTGAACTTCATAAGGATTAAATTCCCTACAGATGATGTGTGCCCCGTTAGCACAT
>JAPXFY010006088.1:5000-7500 GCA_030674185.1 Monoplex corrugatus
GGCGTTGGCCATCATGGCCCTCCATATATATCTGTCCCTTGTTGCCGCAAGCACAACTTCCACCCTCTCTGTCCTCAGCCACCCTGCAAGTCCGTCCAATATTTTCTCCCTGGGTCTACCTGTTCTCTATCCCTTCAGCTTTCCTGTAAGACACCGAACTTCTAATCACTAGGAAGCGTGGGTTTGATCTTGCTCAGTACCTCCCGCCTGATGTGCAAGTGATAGAGATTTTTCTGATCTCCGAGGTCAACATGTGTGCAAATCTGTTTATGAAATAAACCTCGTTCCTGTGTATACGCACGCAGAACAAATATGTGCATGTTAAAGATCCTGTAAATCAAGTCGATGTCTGGTAGCTCACAGACACATGAAAATTATCTGGCATGCACACCCAGCAAAGACAGAGTATGCAGACTGTGCAGCAGCATACCGCCTATACAGTGTGAGCAAAGTAATGTGCGTACACGCATCCGAAGAAAAATTGAACACTAAAAAATGATACCTGAATAGATAGATAAAAGACCTTTGGATCAGAATTTCCCTTATTTAAGGCTATCACACACACATACACACACACGCACGCACACGCGCCCACACACACACACGCGCCCACACACACACACACACACACACACACACACACCCACACCACACACACACACACACACACACACAGACACACACACACACACACACACACACACACACACACACACACACACACACACACACACACACACACACACACACACACACACACACACACACACCCTCTATACCTATAAGCAACATCGGAAACGTCAGACATTATTTCTGTCTGGACAGTTCTTTTGATTATCTTAATTATTCAACTTATTGGTCAGTCTCCCAAACTCATACAAGAACCCTAGAAGTTATGGACAGTTTCTGTATATAATAGCTATTGAAAAAGATGACAGTACGAGACGATGCTGTGATAGTCCATATGCTGTGAAATTCTTATCTGAGCTGCGTTTTATATTTACTGTCAAAGTATCCATCAGCCACATCTTTGAAGTCGCTGGAATTCGATTTCGTTCAGTGGATTAGGCTTGGTTCTTGAATGTTACCTTAATATTAAATACACAGTACACACATATCTCTAAAAAGACTGTTTGTATACATGTTTATATATCTCTTGTCTGCCCCTCCCCCTGTCTTTCTATCTCTTTCCGTTTTTCTGTCGGTCTGTCTCTCACTCTATATGTCTGTCTGTCTGTGTGTCTGTCTCTCTCACTCACTCTTTCTCTTTCTCTCTCTCTCTCTCTCTCTCTCTCTCTCTCTCTCTCTCTCTCTTTCTCTCTCTCTCTCTCTTCTTTCTAGCAGTATGTAGATTACCTCTCGTCTTTCTGTCTGAACTTCTGTCCTTCTCTTGTATTTTCTCCGTGTTCTGTTTGGACGCTAACTTGGAGAAAAGGAAAGAAAGTCTAACACGATTTACTCCATATTGTAAAAGTTAGCCAGTCCGCTTTTTGAGAGAGTTCCATTAATTATGTTATTTACGTTTCACTGACTCCTCTGTGCAAAGAGACAGGGTGATTGCCTCTGTTGTGTGACTACGGGTTCAAGCTGGGTCACAGGATAAAAAGAAGAAGAAAGAAAGAAAGAAAAATGCAGAAAACGCACACAGATTGTATGTTTACAGTATTTCTAAAGCATTGGACATATTCTTAATAATTCCCAGCCTTTCTAGTCTTTGTGAAGCATGAGATCTCAGCCTCCATCTTTTGCATATTCTGTCCAATTTTTTTTGGTCTCCCAAGTGAGGTTAGGAACTCCAAGGTCGTCCAGAAGATTGTACATCAGGTCTGTACACAGTGGTCCTTTTCCTCTTTTTGAGGGGAATCCATTCCAGGGCTTTTTGGTTTAAATAAGTTTTATTCAGTGAAAGTATGATGGTACAATTACATGGTATTTTGTTCAGAGCAACAAACAAGCAAAACGTATGGCATGTTCACGAGTAAGAATATATGCAAATATTTCAGCACGTTGGGAAAGGGGGGGGGGGGGCAACAACCAAGCCCGCACACAAATACACCATGCCGCACGATAAATGAAATAAAAACAGGGCTTTTGGAGATACACACGGGTTCCTTGCATGGCATGTCCGAGTTGCTGTCCTTTTTGTCTCAGAAAAGTGAATACAGATAGGTGATCCTCACTTTCCAGGAGAGGAAAAGTAGGGTTGTCTGCCTTGCAATGGAAAGGGTACGTGAGCAAACAGAATAAAGTAAACCCCACAAAAGTTGTTTTTTCCCCCAACAGAATTATTTGACTGGTCTATAACAATAAAAATAGAAACCCTCGATGCAAACTCTGTTGAATAAGAATAGGGGAATAATAATTAATAATAATAATTACAATATTTATATAGCGCAAAATCTCGACAAAATCAAATCTAAGCGCTGAAACAGACACACACGCACGCACGCACGCACGCACGCACGCACACACACGCACACACACACACACACACACACAC
>JAPXFY010006089.1:0-13469 GCA_030674185.1 Monoplex corrugatus
GGAAGAGTTGGGTAGAGCACATATGGACTTGTCCTAGTGCTATGAATCCCTCTTGAACAAACACAGCCTCAATATTTTTGAGTGGAGGTCAGAGGTCACAAAACCTGCTGAATCAGGAAGGAAAAGGAAGAGCACAAATCACTGAGAGCAACATCTTTCATAAACATGAGGGAATACTGAAAACAAAAACAATGTTTAAGAAAATGTTCCCTAAAACATGGTAAAAAAAAAAAGTCCCCTAAATACTATTATGACTGTGTCCTATCAAAATTGATCAAAAATTCATCTACATCGTGTAACAGTTTATCCAGTTCCTCATCAACATAAGCTCTGACGCACGCCTGTTGATCTACTGGCTCATGTAACCGTTTATTTAGATCGTCATCAGAATCAGCTCTGATGCATGCCTGTTGATCTACTGGCTCATGTACCAGTGTATCCAGGTTGTCATCAGAATCAGCTCTGATACACACCAGCTGATCAATATCATTTAACAAATTATCCAGATTGTCATCAGAATCAGCTCTGACGCACGCCTGTTGATCTACTGGCTCATGTAACTTTTTATCCAGATCGTCATCAGAATCAGCTCTGATGCACGCCAGTTGATCAATGTCATGTAACAATTTATCCAGACCGTCATCAGAATCAGCTCTGATGCACGCCTGTTCATCTACTGACTCATGTAACAGTTTATCCGGATCGTCATCAGAATCAGCTCTGATGCACAACTGTTGATCTACTAACTCATGCACCAGTGTATCATCATCAGAATCAGCTCTGATGCATACCTGTTGATCTACTGGCTCATGTAACATTTTATCCAAATCATCATCATAACTGGCTCTGACGCACGCGTGCTGATCTAATGGCTCAGGAACAGAGGCAGGGGCAGTGGGACCTTGTGGCTCTGTAGGCGCCGTCTTATACCATTTCCGCTTCTGGATCTCCTCCAAAGACAGAACATCAGGGCTTCTGCTCCTTTTCATGACACCTTCACCTGAAACAACACATGATACTGGTGTGAGAGAGACAGACAAATGCAGACAGACATAAAAGATATCTAGGTATGAGAGAGAGAAAGAGAGAGAGAGGGGGAGTGAGAAAGAAAGGGAAGAAGACAGAAAGACAAACGGACAGACACAAATAAACTCTAGATATATGAGAGAGAGAGAGAAGCAGACAGAAATGGACACAACTGAGATTTAGATATGAGGGAAACATACATACAAACAATATCTAAAAAAAAATGCACTCAATACATTACCCAATTATCAATCCTAAGAAAAAGTATGTAAGGCTTCATATAACATATACATGTGAATGGACCAACTAGGCAGATAATGATAGGAAAAGATGACAGAAAGCAAAGGAGCAAGGCAGAAACAGAGTGACAGAACAGAGGAAATTTCTCGCACAGAATTTTCAGGTGGGGATACAGACACAGCCCTTGGCATCCCCACAGGGGGACAGAAACACACATAAACACACATATGCAAGACTATATGAGAAACAGAGAAATACACACAAGACCTAGATATGAGAAACAGAGAAACAGAGAAACACACACACAAGACCTAGATATGAGAAACAGAAACACACACATACAACACTTAGATATGAGAAACAGAAACACACACACGCAAGACCTAGATATGAGAAACAAACAGAAAGACACACAAGATGTAGATATGAGAAGCAGACTTAAACAAACATACACACAAGACTTAGATATTAGAAACAGAAACACACACATGCAAGACCTAGATGAGAAATAAACACACATACAGACACGCAAGACCAAGATATGAGAAACAGACAGAAACACACACAAGACCTAGATATGAGAAACAGACAGAAACACACAAACAAGACCTAGATATGAGAAACAGACAGAAACACACACAAGACCTAGATATGAGAAACAGACAGAAACAAACATACAAGACCTAGATATGAGAAACAGACAGAAACACACAAGACCTAGATATGAGAAACAGACACACAGAAACAAACACACACAAACACAAGACCAAGATATGAGAAACAGACACACACACAAGACCTAGATATGAGAAACAGACAGAAACACACAAACACAAGACCAAGATATGAGAAACAGACACACACACAAGACCTAGATATGAGAAACAGAAACAAACAAACAAGACCTAGATATGAGAAACAGACACACAGAAACAAACACACACAAACACAAGACCTAGATATGAGAAACAGACACAAACAAGACCTATATATGAGAAACAGACAGAAACAAACACACACAAACACAAGACCTAGATATGAGAAACAGACACACAGAAACAAACACACACAAACACAAGACCTAGATATGAGAAACAGACAGAAACAAACACAAGACCTAGATATGAGAAACAGAAACAAACACACACAAACATGACCTGGACTTGAGAAACAGATCAACACAAACCAGATCTTGACATGAGAAACAAAGAGAAACAAAAACTGGATATGAGAAAGAGACAGAAACAGACACTGACTGACACAAACCAGACCTAGATATGAGAAACAAAGAGACACAAACAAGACATAGATATGAGAAACAAGACAGAAACAGATCAACAAAAATGTGATCTGGACACGAGAAACAGGTCAACACATATCTAGATATAAGAAATACATAAAATCTAGATATGAGAAACAGATACAAAGTCTAGATAACGAAAGAGAGAGACACACACACAGATCAACACAAACCAAGATCTAGACCTTGCCAATTCTGCTTTGCTGAGGGCACTATGTTCTGCTTTCAGATCTTTACATAGCTTCTCTAACCTTGCTTCTCATATTGTGAAGCAGCCTTTATCTGTATCCTCTTTTTTTTATGTGGATTTCCTCCATCCGACACAAATGTCTGAATTTCTGAGGAGGTGTTTTCACTTTTGGTGATTGTACTCCATAGACATCCCTACATGTCACATATACAGTGTTTTCACTTTGGTGGTTGTACTCCATAGACATCCCTACATGTCACATATACAGTATTGTCACTTTTGGTGATTGTACTCCATAGACATCCCTACATGTCACATATACAGTATTGTCACTTTTGGTGATTGTACTCCATAGACATCCCTACATGTCACATATACAGTATTGTCACTTTTCGTGATTGTACTCCATAGACATCCCTACATGTCACATATACAGTATTGTCACTTTTGGTGATTGTATTCCATAGACATCCCTACATGTCACATATACAGTATTGTCACTTTTGGTGATTGTACTCCATAGACATCCTACATGTCACATATACAGTATTGTCACTTTTGGTGATTGTCCTCCATAGACATCCCTACATGTCACATATACAGTATTGTCACTTTTGGTGATTGTACTCCATAGACATCCCTACATGTCACATATACAGTATTGTCACTTTTGGTGATTGTCCTCCATAGACATCCCTACATGTCACATATACAGTATTGTCACTTTTGGTGATTGTACTCCATAGACATCCCTACACGTCACATATACAGTATTGTCACTTTTGGTGATTGTCCTCCATAGACATCCCTACATGTCACATATACAGTTTTCACTTTGGTGATTGTACTCCATAGACATCCCTACACGTCACATATACAGTATTGTCACTTTTGGTGATTGTACTCCATAGACATCCCTACATGTCACATATACAGTTTTGTCACTTTTGGTGATTGTACTCTATAGACATCCCTACATGTCACATATACAGTATTGTCACTTTTGGTGATTGTACTCTATAGACATCCCTACATGTCACATATACAGTATTGTCACTTTTGATGATTGTACTCCATAGACATCCCTACATGTCACATATACAGTATTGTCACTTTTGGTGATTGTACTCCATAGACATCCCTACATGTCACATATACAGTTTTGTCACTTTTGGTGATTGTACTCCATAGACATCCCTACATGTCACATATACAGTATTGTCACTTTTGGTGATTGTACTCCATAGACATCCCTACATGTTACATATACAGTATTGTCACTTTTGGTGATTGTACTCCATAGACATCCCTACATGTCACATATACAGTATTGTCACTTTTGGTGATTGTACTCCATAGACATCCCTACATGTCACATATACAGTATTGTCACTTTTGGTGATTGTACTCCATAGACATCCCTACATGTCACATATACAGTATTGTCACTTTTGGTGATTGTACTCCATAGACATCCCTAAACGTCACATATACAGTATTGTCACTTTTGGTGATTGTACTCCATAGACATCCCTACATGTCACATATACAGTATTGTCACTTTTGGTGATTGTACTCCATAGACGTCCCTACATGTCACATATACAGTATTGTCACTTTTGGTGATTGTCCTCCATAGACGTCCCTACATGTCACATATACAGTATTGTCACTTTTGGTGATTGTCCTCCATAGACGTCCCTACATGTCACATATACAGTATTGTCACTTTTGGTGATTGTCCTCCATAGACGTCCCTACATGTCACATATACAGTATTGTCACTTTTGGTGATTGTACTCCATAGACATCCCTACATGTCACATATACAGTATTGTCACTTTTGGTGATTGTACTCCATACACATCCCTACATGTCACATATACAGTATTGTCACTTTTGGTGATTGTACTCCATAGACATCCCTACATGTCACATATACAGTATCTCCAAATGCAGCAAGTTTGTGTTCCAGGGTGCTGCTTACTATCAGTATTTCTTTGTCCAGCCTCTCCCATTCCTCTTTTGCACTTGTAGACAGCAAGTTGAGTTTTTGGTACTGTCTGTCTAATTTAAGGTCTATTTATGATTGTTTTGTAGTCTTGTAGATGTCTGTTTAAAGTTTAAAGTCTATCTATGATTGTTTTCTAATCTTGTAGATGTCTGTTTAAAGTTTATCTATGATTGTTTTCTAATCTTGTAGATGTCTGTTTAATGTAAGGTCTATCTGTGTCTGTTTAATAATCTTGTAGATGTTTGTTTAAGGTCTATCTGTGATTGTTTCGTAATCTTCTAGAGGTCTGTGTAATTTAAGGTCTGTGAATATTTGTAACATGACAGACCTGTTACCAAGCAATGTTTTAATGTATAAAATGATTTTCTCTTCTAAAGTTCTTTGTAGACTTAATCTTTTGTTTCACATAATAATGTAGCTTGGCTTAAAGCAAAAAGCAGTACACATTTTTTTTTCTGGAAAAAGTTGCTTTTATTTTGAACCCACTGTCCATTTTCACAGTACCCTTAGTCACCAAGTCATATATGTCTATATATACAGATATATATATGAGCATCACCAAGTCCAGAAGTGTCTTACCTCTGGCTCTATACAAGGTCTGCTGCGCTCTTTGCCTATGCGTTTCTTCCAGGGTCAGAACCTTCGATGTCCTCGTTCTAGTCAGTGTCTTGTTCCGTGGGACATGGATACCAGCACATCGGGCTCTATACGAGGACTGCAGTGCTCTTTGCCCATGTAGATCTTCCGGGGTCAGAACCTTCAATGTCCTCGTTCCAGTCAGTGTCTTGTTCCGTGGGACATGGGTACCAGCATGTCTAGTCTTCCAGTCTTCAAAGTCCTGTAGAAGTAATAAAAAACACCATCTTTTTAACTGAAACAAAACAATGCATTAAATCAAAATATACACACAGAGGCATCAAAGTGGTCTAACTGAAGCAGAGAAAAACAGGCAGAGATCTGGGAAGGCAACTGTAGGTCCCCCCCCCCCCCCCCCCCCCCCCAGTGGGATTGAGGGACAACAGCCCTGTGGGGTCAGGATTATCATTATTACTGTTTAAAACCCAGTCAACTGCACACAGCTATATCAGGACAACACCCCTGTGGGGTCAGGATTATCATTATTACTGTTTAAAGCCCAGTCAACTGCACACAGCTATATCAGGACAACACCCCTGTGGGATCCGGATTATCATTATTACTGTTTAAAACCCAGTCAACTGCACATAGCTATACCAGGACAACAACCCTGTGGGGTCAGGATTATCATTATTACTGTTTAAAACCCAGTCAACTGCACATAGCTATATCAGAACTACACCCCTGTGGGGTCAGGATTATCATTATTACTGTTTAAAACCCAGTCAACTGCACATAGCTATATCAGAACTACACCCCTGTGGGGTCAGGATTATCATTATTACTGTTTAAAGCCCAGTCAACTGCACACAGCTATATCAGAACTACACCCCTGTGGGGTCAGGATTATCACTATTACTGTTTAAAACCAAGTCAACTGCACACAGCTATATCAGAACTACACCCTGTGGGGTCAGGATTATCATTATTACTGTTTAAAACCCAGTCAACTGCACACAGCTATATCAGAACTACACCCCTGTGGGGTCAGGATTATCATTATTACTGTTTAAAGCCCAGTGAACTGCACATAGCTATATCAGAACTACACCCCTGTGGGGTCAGGATTATCATTATTACTGTTTAAAGCCCAGTCAACTGCACACAGCTATATCAGGACAACACCCCTGTGGGGTCAGGATTATCATTATTACTTTGTAAAAACCCAGTCAACTGCATACAGCTATATCAGAACTACACCCCTGTGGGGTCAGGATTATCATTATTACTGTTTAAAACCCAGTCAACTGCACATAGCTATATCAGAACTACACCCCTGTGGGGTCAGGATTATCATTATTACTGTTTAAAACCCAGTCAACTGCACACAGCTATATCAGAACTACACCCCTGTGGGGTCAGGATTAACATTATTACTGTTTAAAGCCCAGTGAACTGCACATAGCTATATCAGAACTACACCCCTGTGGGGTCAGGATTATCATTATTACTGTTTAAAACCCAGTCAACTGCACACAGCTATATCAGAACTACACCCCTGTGGGGTCAGGATTATCATTATTACTGTTTAAAACCCAGTCAACTGCACACAGCTATATCATGACAACATCCCGATGATGAATTATTTACAAGATCAGTCACAGGAAACCATCAATATGAATATGTGAAGAAAAACTTTTTCTTGTTGTTGTTGAGATTTTCCATATAAAAACGTCACACCTGAGGTCAATATTTCATACTGTAAGTATAAAAATATCATGACACTGATGGCGGTCTTGTTGTTGTTGAGATTTTCCATATAAAAATGTCACACCTGAGGTCAGTATTTCATACTGTAATTATAAAAATATCATGACACAGACGGCAGACTGTCAAAGCAACACCAACAGTGAAGGCAAGGTAAATGATGTAATGTACAAAATATGTCAAATCAACAGACAAGGCAAGGTAAATGATGTAGTGTACAAAATATGTCAAAGCAACACCAACAGACAAGGCAAGGTAAATGATGTAGTGTACAAAATATGTCAAACCAACACTAACAGACAAGGCAAGGTAAATGATGTAGTGTACAAAATATGTCAAATCAACAGACAAGGCAAGCTAATGATGTAGTGTACAAAATATGTCAAATCAACACCAACAGACAAGGAAAGGTAAATGATGTAGTGTACAAAATATGTCAAATCAACAGACAAGGCAAGGTAAATGATGTGTACAAAATACACTGACTGACCTGTACTTCCATGTGACGAAACCTGCATTCAGGTTTGTTGCAAACCCCAGCTCTCCAGAATCTGCACGTGATCTGGCTGTCACGGGCCGCCTGGCAATGACGGAACTTGCACAGTGAACCCTGCAGACATATATACACCACTACTTACAGCTGTTTCTTTTACAGTGACAACTATTGTGTTAGTGTGTTTACACTGACTTTCTTACAGCCATTTACAGTGACATATACTGTGTCAGTGTGTTTACACTGATTTACAGCCATTTACAGTGAAAAATATAGTTGGTGTGTTTACACTGACTTTCTTACAGCTGTTTACAGTGACATATACTGTGTTAGTGTGTTTACACTGACTTTCTTACAGCTGTTTACAGTGACAGATACTGTGTTAGAGTGTTTACACTGACTTTCTTACAGCCATTTACAGTGACAACTGCTGTGTTAGTGTGTTTACACTGACTTTCTTACAGCAATTTACAGTGACAACTACTGTGTTAGTGTGTTTAACATTGTTATTGTTGCCTGACCCAACAGTTAACAAGCTGGTATATCATTAACTCTTTCTGACCCAACAATTAACAACAAGCTGGTACATCCTTAACTCTAATGGAACAGATCCAAAACAAGTGCGACTGCCAGCGTCCAAGCAAATAGGAACCAGAAGAACAAGCAAACCAAAAAGGACGCGTATTCAATACAAGACAAGACAAGCACAAGTTTTCGGCCAACCGGCCTTTGTAAAGCGCGAATGCACGATCACGAACAGACACCAACCAACGGATAATAAGAAAAGGACTAAA
This sequence comes from Monoplex corrugatus, assembly GCA_030674185.1. Classification (NCBI taxonomy): domain Eukaryota; kingdom Metazoa; phylum Mollusca; class Gastropoda; order Littorinimorpha; family Ranellidae; genus Monoplex; species Monoplex corrugatus. The sequence goes on from JAPXFY010006089.1 coordinate 8,401, forward strand.
AACTTCCCTGCAGCCTCGTCCAGTGGTCCCTTTTTATCCACTGGACGAGGCTGCAGGGAAGTTTTTAGTCCTTTTCTTCTTATCCGTTGGTTGGTGTCTGTTCATGATCATGCATTCGCGCGTGACAAAGGCCGGTTGGCCGAAAATTTGCGCTTGTCTTGTCTTGTTGTATTGAATACGCGTCCTTTTTGGTTTGCTTGTTCTTCTGGTTTCTAATGGAACAGTTAGTGACAAGCTGATACATCTTTAATTCTTTCTAACCCAACAGATAGTAACAAGCTGGTACATCGTTAACTCTTTCTGACCCAACAGTTAACAAGCTGGTAGGCCTACATCGTTAACTCTTTCTAACCCAACAGCTAACAACAAACTGGCACATCTTTAACTCTTTCTAACCCATCAGTCAGCAAGCTGGTATATGTGTATGTGCATGAATGCATGCTTGTGTGCGTGTGTGTGTGTGTATGTGCGTGTATACATGTGAATGTCTGTTGTATGTGCATACATGAAGTAATAAGTTCATCAGTAGTATGCCTCTACTTACCTTGGTGCAGAAAGAAGTCATGTAATAATAGCAGTCCGTATTGAACGACATGGTGATCTGACTGTGCTGGTGACAACGTATGATGGTGAGCTGACCGTGCTGGTGACGACAAAGAACAATGATGATCTGACCGTGCTGGTGACGACAGAGTACAGCGGTGTGTTGACGGTACTTGTGACGATAGAGAACAATGGCAAGCTGACCGTGCTGGTGACGATAGAGTACAACGATGTGTTGACGGTACTTGTGACGATAGAGAACAATGGCAAGCTGACGGTGCTGGTGACGATAGAGTACAATGGTGTGTTGACAGTACTTGTGACGATAGAGTACAATGGCAAGCTGACGGTACTTGTGACAATAGAGAACAATCTGGAGAGGTGATGATAAAAAAACAAGTGTTGAAACAGACTAGAAGGCCACTGACATAAACTGGACAACAACTGTGCACTAGGTAATGGGGAGGACATGACATCACTGTCACTACAACATCAATGTCTACCATAACTGTTTGATACCTACACCTGTAGACTACAACATCAATGTCTACCATAACTGTTTGATACCTACACCTGTAGACTACAACATCAATGTCTACCATAACTGTTTGATACCTACACCTGTAGACTACAACATCAATGTCTACCATAACTGTTTGATACCTACACCTGTAGACTACAACATCAATGTCTACCATAACTGTTTGATACCTACACCTGTAGCTTTGTAATGGATCATTTCACAAGCACATCAACATCCACTATAACTATCAATAATTGTCTCCTGTCTACATCACTACATCAATGACTATCATCATTTCCCATGTCTAAACCTGTCTACATCAATGACTATCATCATTTCCCATGTCTAAACCTGTCTACATCACTACATCAATGACTATCATCATTTCCCATGTCTAAACCTGTCTACATCACTACATCAATGACTATCATCATTTCCCATGTCTAAACCTGTCTACATCACTACATCAATGACTATCATCATTTCCCATGTCTAAACCTGTCTACATCACTCATCAATGACTATCATCACTTCCCATGTCTAAACCTGTCTACATCACTACATCAATGACTATCATCATTTCCCATGTCTAAACCTGTCTATATCACTACATCAATGACTATCATCATTTCCCATGTCTAAACCTGTCTACATCACTACATCAATGACTATCATCATTTCCCATGTCTAAACCTGTCTACATCACTACATCAACGACTATCATCATTTCCCATGTCTAAACCTGTCTACATCACTACATCAATGACTATCATTTCCCATGTCTAAACCTGTCTACATCACTACATCAATGACTATCATCATTTCCCATGTCTAAACCTGTCTACATCACTACATCAATGACTATCATCATTTCCCATGTCTAAACCTGTCTACATCACTACATCAATGACTATCATCATTTCCCATGTCTAAACCTAAGATCTGGCTCTGAGTTTTGTATGTTTGTTTCTATTACTTTGTTTTTAACTGCTAAATGTCCATGTTTCAACTACTTCAATGACAACTCTTATCACAGATGTTAGATGTACATTTTCACTCACAGCCAGTGTTAACATGACAACTCTTATCACAGATGTTAGATGTACATTTTCACTCACAGCCAGTGTTAACATGACAACTCTTATCACAGATGTTAGATGTACATTTTCACTCACAGCCAGACGATACAGCCTGTGTTAACATAACAACTCATCACAAAAGTGATGCTTGTCCTCCCCATTTGTACTGTGCTTATGATATGACTGATGTGACAGCCTCATTAACACAAAACACTATTCACACAAATATATAGAAATCATATCAATGACAAAATATATTATGCACAGACAATCCATTCAATGATTCACAGAACAGCTAGATCACTATGATCCACATATATGACATTTGTACCACTGTGAGGATTTTTTCCTTTCTAGTTAGAAAGGTTCTTTATATCAAAACTGAATTCTGTACAATACTGGTAAAGACAATTTATACAAAATATATACAATACATCAATTCAAGATGAAATACAGCGACATCTATTTTTCAAACATATAGAATTGTGTATCTTTCCACTGGTAACATCTATTTTTCAAACATAGAATTGTGTATCTTTCCACTGGTAACATCTATTTTTCAAACATAGAATTGTGTATCTTTCCACTGGCAACATCTATTTTTCAAACATATAGAATTGTGTTGACAAATAAGAACAAGACACTCAGTCAATAACAATGTACATGTTGTGTTACAGTTGTCTAACTTATATTCCATGTTGACAAATAAGAACAAGACACTCAGCCAATAACAATGTACATGTTGTGTTACACTTATCTAACTTATATTCCATGTTGACAAATAAGAACAAGACACTCAGTCAATAACAATGTACATGTTGTGTTACAGTTATCTAACTTATATTCCATGTTGACAAATAAGAACAAGACACTCAGTCAATAACAATGTACATGTTGTGTTACAGTTGTCTAACTTATATTCCACATTGACAAATAAGAACAAGACACTCAGCCAATAACAATGTACATGTTGTGTTACACTTATCTAACTTATATTCCACGTTGACAAATAAGAACAAGACACTCAGTCAATAACAATGTACATGTTGTGTTACAGTTATCTAACTTATATTCCATGTTGACAAATAAGAACAAGACACTCAGTCAATAATAATGTACATGTTGCGTTACAGTTATCTAACTTATATTCCATGTTGACAAATAAGAACAAGACACTCAGTCAATAACAATGTACATGTTGTGTTACAGTTATCTAACTTATATTCCATGTTGACAAATAAGAACAAGACAGTCAATAACAATGTACATGTTGTGTTACAGTTATCTAACTTATATTCCATGTTGACAAATAAGAACAAGACACTCAGTCAATAACAATGTACATGTTGTGTTACAGTTATCTAACTTATATTCCACGTTGACAAATAAGAACAAGACACTCAGTCAATAATAATGTACATGTGTTACAGTTGTCTAACTTATATTCCATGTTGACAAATAAGAACAAGACACTCAGTCAATAACAATGTACATGTTGTGTTACAGTTGTCTAACTTATATTCCACATTGACAAATAAGAACAAGACACTCAGTCAATAACAATGTACATGTTGTGTTACAGTTATCTAACTTATATTCCACGTTGACAAATAAGAACAAGACACTCAGTCAATAACAATGTACATGTTGTGTTACAGTTATCTAACTTATATTCCACGTTGACAAATAAGAACAAGACTCAATCAATAATAATGTACATTCAATATTAGGTATAATTACAAGATTTTTCTTTCTTTCGTTAATTCCACTGACTTGTTTTGTACATCATCTCTTTTCTGTCTCTTTTCTTTTCTTCTTTTTTTTTTTTTTTGGTCTTTTTTTGTTTGTTTTCTTCATTTTTCTTTTTACTTTTTCTTTTTTTTCCTTTTTGTTTCTTTTGCTCTTGTTCTCTTTTTTGTTCTCTTTTTGTTTTTTCTTTTTTTTTCTTTTCTTTTTTTCAATCATTTTCTTCAGCTCTCTTTGATTTTTCCTTAATTAAAGTTCACACCAGCTCTCCTCCCTTGGTCCAGCTCCAGTCAAGAGGATGAGAAAGAGGAGGGGAATGGAAGGAGAAGGGCTGGGGGGGGGGATGTCAAGATTTACAGGGATAGCAGGAGAGTGAATATAATCATTCCCTTCCTGACTCTTTCTATATTAGTTGTGACTGTGTTTTTCTTTGTCAGCTTAGTGGTATTGCCAGCTGTTTCAACTGTTTGGCTTATTTGTTGTTCATGGGTTGGAAACAAACATGCAGACTGTTCCATGATAACATTGACGGATTTATTGTGTAAAGATAAAACTGGCTGATTTATTGTCTTCTGACTGCAAATGATGGACCAAAATACAAGCTATCTGAAGATAAATTGGCTTTTTTGTTGTTGTTGTTGTCTGTTGACTGAAATATTTTCACTCAAAACAATGCCATTTCAAAATACGATTGACTCATTTTATTGTCCTTTGGCTGAAATTCAAACAAAATTGGCTGATCATATTGTCTTTAGCGTAAAAACCATGGACTCTGATGATAAAATTGGCTCCATTCATGTCCGTTAGCTTTCCTGGAAATGATTACCACACAAAACATGTTATTTCACAATCAAACTGGCTCATTTTATTGTCCTTTGGCTGGAATTCAAAATCAAACTGGCCAATCTCACTAGAAATCATGGACTAGAATATATGCTGTTTGAAGATGAAACTGACTCCATTTACTCTCATTTGGCTAGAAAATGATCCCCCAAAATACATTCTACTGCAAAATGAAACTGGCTCATTATATTGTTCCTTTGGCTGGAAACCATGGACCAAAATACATGCTGTTTGAAGCTAGAATTATTCCTCTCCCCTACTACAGAGTGGCCCAGAGAAATTATCCAGTCTGTTAGATGTGCAACCGGACTGGGTGAGGGTGGGGGTAACAGGGG
>JAPXFY010006090.1:0-13469 GCA_030674185.1 Monoplex corrugatus
AACAACTACAACAAGAAATCCCCTCATGCAAAATAACAGCAAATGGCACAATTTTGGACAGGTTGATAAGTTTAATATCTGGGAACAGTCATCTTACCACAAATAGCCAGCGGAATCCGCCAAGCCAAAACAGCATTCAAGAAGATGATAAGCGTTCTTACCAATAAATGCCTATCAAGTGACATCAGAAAGAGAGTTCTTCAGTGTTAGATAGAACCAGTACTGTTGTACCGTTGTGAGGCGTGGACTGTTAACACCCAAAGTGAGAACAAAATTGAAATGTCATTTCTAAGAAGAATTTAAGAGTTCCATGGACCGCAAAATATATAAAATAAATTAAACAATTAAGAAAACACAAGTGAAACAGTCTTAAAGAGGTGGACACAACAAGCTCATTTATAAAGCTTAGGAAAAGACAAGCAACATTTATACATTTTATGAGGAAAATGAAATTAGAGCAACTGGAGGGGAAGAGAACACCAGGTAGACCCAGGGAGAAAATAATGAATGGACTTGCAGGGTGGTTGAAGACAGAGAGGGTAGGAGATGTACTTGCAGCAGCAAGGGATAGATTCATATGGAGGACCATGATCACCAACACCATGCAGCAGGGCACATGATGATGATGATGATGATGATTTTTTAAAGTCCTTGCGTAATCAGGGTCAAAGAGAGGAAATATCGAAGTATTGAGCAACACAATCAACAAATTAGGTTCCAGAAAAAAACTCTAACACTGAGGTTATAGGGGAGTGAAGTGGTAGAGACCTCAACATTTCCAAAAGCCAGCATTATATAATCTTGTCTCCTTCATCTCTTTACCTTAACTAATTTCAATAAAGTCAGGTACCCTTTTACAGCTGAGAAAATTGACATATCATGAAGTACCCTGAACATAGTTCGCACTCTCATATGCACATGTGTAAACAGAATGGAAGGCAAATGTTTGATACAGAAATAGGTGAAAACAAACAAACAAATAAACAAACAAACAAACAAATAAACAAACAAACAAACCGACAACAAGAAGAAAACCTAATTTACTTTACCTTAGTTTTTTGACTGTTCGTTCTTGTGTTCTGTTCAGTGGGTCTCCTGACAACTACAATGGATATCACACTTCTCATCCCATTCGTTTGAACTCTTAACATCTGAGCTGTTTTCAAACTGTAACATTCACGTGTCTCACGCACTTGAACAACTCCTGTGACCAACTTGACAACAAACAAACAAACAAAAAGAGAAAAAAACAAAAAACAAAGAAAAGAAGAAAAAGTAAATGAACATTAATAAAAATGAAACTGCTGTATCAATATTCTCGTGGGGTGGTTGGTTCTTTAGATTGAGCTGAGGACTCAGGATCTGATATCTTGAGTTCAATCCCAGTCCGAAACATTAAACATTGGGTTGTTTGCAGTCCACCTTAGATATTTTCATCATTCTGATGGTATTAGCTTGGTTTTTTGAAAGGTCTATCCCCACCTTCCCCCACACCGTCCCCCTTTTCACTTCTCAGGTCAAGACCTTTCCAACACGTAGCATTTTGCACAGGCTCAGGGAGTCTGCCAGATAATTGCTGGCAGATTTGGGGGAAGTGCATATGTAGTTATGTGACTGTGATGATTCCCTCCTAAAAAAAACCTCCAAACTCCAATATTCTCTTGTTTGTTATTTTGCTTTGGGTTGTACGTGCATGACAAACACATAGCGACACCATGAGACATTGTTATTTTAAACAGCTGACCAGCATTTGGTTTGCATGCTTCAATAAGTTACTGTTCACTTAGAGGCTTGGTTGGTGCAGAGGCTGAGATCCTGCCTTCTAATTTGACTTCCAATGTTTGAGCATGGCAACAACAATAAACACCACCACCACCACCAACAACAACAACAACAAATGTACATGTGACCAGCAGTTCATTCAGATTTAAATTAGCGCTTGACTCTGATGTGAAAGGTGAAGCAGGACATTCAGAGGTCAACATCACCCTCATAATGATGGTCCTTAGAACATTTCAGATCTCTACTATTTCACGATTCTACACACATATTCAGGTCATGCTCTGGATCTGGGGAAAACCTGTACCAATTTTTGATACCTCTTTAACACACATTAAAATACTTGTCAGTCTCGTCAAATTTTACCAACCCATTCTCCATCCTGTCTTACACTCTCACAACTTTTCACCAATCCAGCGACATCAATGCCACCTAAGTGGGAACGTTTCTGAAAAAGCATAAAATACTTAGTGATGATTTTTTTTCCTCATAAACATATACAGATTTGGCTCGAGCGTTTCTGAATCATTCCCCTCTTTTTCCACAGCAGAGACCTGAACTGAGAACTTAAAACAGCACGTGGACGTCGTATACACAGTGCACACGTCATCTGTGGCTAGCATGTATTTATGGCAACCCATCCAGATCCCAAGAAGAAAACAAGTGTTATATCAACGTTCATATCTCCATAGCATTTGCATACACAGATATTTGAATGTAAACAATCGTCATGTAGTAGATCGTACAAGGATATGTGAACCAAAGGTAAATTGAATACTTTTGTTTGTTTTATCAATCCACAGCTGTTTATCGGATTTCGTCTTGCTGAAGAAATAAAATATATATTGTGGAAATTGTCTGATCTGTAGTTCTTGTCCTTAATCTCCTGACTGTTTTTGTTTGTTTTGTGTTTTTATTTCTGTTGTCTGTTTGTTTTGTTTGTTTCTTTTGTTCGTTTGTTTAATTTGATTTTTGTTTGTTGTTATTGTTTTTTCAGGTGTCTGTATCTCTTTCGGCCTGGTTGACGCAAGGATAAATTAGATCTTAGATGGAACTGAAACACACACACACACACACACACACACACACACACACACACACACACACACACACACACACACACACACACACACACACATATATATATATATATATATATAGATAGAGAAACAAAAGTCAGACAGACTGGCATGCATGTCTGTCTGTGTGTCTGAATTTATGTATGTGTGTATGTATGAATGTATGTATGTACGTACATATGTATGTATGCGTGCATACATGTATGTATGTATGTATGTATGTATTATGTATGTGTGTATGTATGTGTGTATGTGTGTATGTGTGTATGTATGTGTGTGTGTGTGTATGTACATATGTATGTATATATGTTTGTATGTATGTACGTACTTACGTACGTACGTATGTTACGTATTATGTATGTATGTATGTATGTATGTGTGTATATATATGTGTATGTATGTATCTACTCGTGTGCACTTGTGGATGAATGTGGATGGACTGATGATGAATAAATGGATGGATGGATGGATGGATGGATGGATAGATGGATGGATGGATGCATGGATGCATGGATGCATGGATGCACGGATGCATGGATGCATGGATGCATGGATGCCTGGATGGACGGAACAATGGATGTGTGTGTGTAAAAATAAAAGTAACGAGACTTCATTTCTAAAACACACGAACGCAAAAATCATTCATAACACAAACATCCGATCATCAATATTGCAGAAACATGTACTCTTCTATATATTTAAATAAATTGAACTACACAGAATAACCAACATTACAGTATAGTCTCTTTGACTGGAAATATCTGATGGAGCTAGTTTTGTTGTGAAAGTTTACCTCAGTAAGACAGTTAAACGAAGAATCCACATATAAAAGGCATATAATAATGTATTCCAACTTACACTTCCAATTAGCTTAAAAACCATCACGTACGGTAGGAATACACAGTGGAGCTTCCAAAACAGGTCCGTCTTTGGGTATGAAAAAGACCAATATATCATAGCTATGAAAATATAAACAGTGCAAACAATAGTTCCTGACTACGAAGTATAAAACATCACACACAACACAACAAAAACCACAACACTGGCTAAAATGGACTGCATTTGTAAATAAAAAAACATCAACATACCCTGCCAATCAATTACGAAGTTTGCAAAAATTGGCCTGTTTCAGGAAAAGTAGAATACCCATTTTTAAACATATAGGTATTGTTGGTTTTGTGTTTGTTTGTTTGTTTGTTTATTATTGTTGTTCTTTTTTTAAATTCTTTTCTCACTGAAAATAAAAATTCATCTATAATACGTAAAGTGCAATGGGCATGCTTTCAGTATGGACAGTCTATGCATTCATCATAATCATCATGTACCCTGCTACTCGGCAGTGGCGATCACAACCCTCCATATAAATTTATCTTTTGTTGCTGCAAGTATATCTTTAGTGTGTTGGCTCATGACTACATGTTTGTCACCTTTCGCTTTCAGCCCACACTGCTGGCTAGCACTACTGCTTCCAGCTCTGCAAAAATGAGGGCAGATAGGGTGTGTGTGTGTGTCTCTCTCTCTGTTAGTATATAGCCTTTACATCAGCTAGCCCTACTTTGTGCCTACCCCTGATGACACACGGTAACCGATCACTTCACGGACTCAGGCTTAACACTTGAGAGACGCAAAGGAGGTCTGGTCCTCAGACATGCGGCACGTGGGCCCACCATCGTGAGGACATGTCCCGGTGGCCACGAACCAGCCCCAAGCTTTAGGTAAATAACACGCGCTGCTGTATGGATGTCTCGGGAGAGGCCAAGGCTAGACGAGTAAACCCTGACAGAAAATTACCCCCACTGCCTCGTGGGTAGTTGTAGGAATGGCAAAGGTTAGAAGAGAATCCATACAAAAACCGATGGAAGGCAACGGGAAACCACCATCGTATACTTCCCTTGTAAATCACGACCAGCTGAAAGAAAATTACAATACTAATGGGAGATTTCAGTGCTAAAGTGGGACCATCTGCATTACATGAATAAAACTATCATTAGCCAATGATAACAGTGATAATGAAATGAATAGCGGCAGGAATATTAGATCATCATTACTATTACTGTTACCATAATCATTGAAATCACCATTATTAGTATCATTATTACTGTTATCATTCTCATTGTTATCATCATCATCATCATCATCATCGTCGTCGTCATTGTCTCCATTATCTTTTTTGTTTAATGCCACCAATTTTGAAGAACAAGGTCTCCCAACAGTGCAAAAATCGCTACTCACAGTTCCGTAGCTTTCGATGGCGTTCTCGCCATCTTCGTCAGCGCTCTAATGCTGTCTGCGTGAATCTCTACTCAGATCTCGCGAACATGGGATGAACCCAGTTCACGAGATCGAATCAGAGAATGGTACACCGGGGGCAGGGTGTAACGGCCCCGGTCCCTGTTGGTGGCTGCGATGTAGATGGCCTCCTTGACTCCTCGCTGGAACCACTTATTTTCTCTGTCCAGGATGTTGACATTGTCCGCACTGAATTGATGTTTTTCGGCGTGTAGGTGAGCTCCTACTGGAGAAGAGTCCCTCTTGTGTTCTGTTAGTCTCTTCTGAAGGGGGCGTTCAGTTTCACCGACATAATGTTGGTTACAGTCCTGGCAGTCTATTCTGTATATAATGCCAGCTTTGTCGAGTTTGCTGGTTTTGTTCTTGGGGGTGACCAGCTGGCTGCGTATGGTGTTGGAAGGTTTGGAATGTACAGCCACCCCCAGTTTTCTGATCTTTCTGGACAGAGCGTCACTCACACCTCCTACGTATGGGATGGTGATGTGTCCCTTGCGCTGGTGTTGTTTCACTGGCTGTTGGGATGCGGTGTTGGATTTCCTGCCTCCCGGGCTGTTCCAGGCCCACTTTTTGTAGCCCGAGATGGTGAGCACTTTTTTCAGGTGGTTTGTCTCCTTGTCTTTTGCCTCTTGGGTACTGCATATGGTGTTAGCTCTGTGGGTAAGGGTTCGAATCACTCCCAGTTTGTGTTCAAGGGGCTGGTGGCTGTCGAACTGTAAATATTGGTCCGTATGAGTTGGTTTACGGTAGACCGAGAAGGATAGAATGCCATCAGTTCTGGTGATGAGGGTGTCCAGCATGGCTATGGAGTTGTTCTGTTCCACTTCCCTCGTGAATTTGATGGCTGGGTGTTGGTTGTTCAGATGTTCTGTGAACTGTTCGACCAGTTGCTGGGGGAGGATAGTCATGGTGTCGTCTACGTAGCGCCCCCAGTATCGTGGTGGGGAGTGGAAAGAAGCCAATGCTTTCTCTTCAAAATCCTCCATGAACAGGTTGGCTACTATTGGGCTTACTGGGGAGCCCATGGCTGCTCCTTCTTTTTGTTGGTAGAATTCACCTTGGAAGGTGAAGTAGGTGGTGGTGAGGCAGCAGGACAAGAGTTCACATACGTCGTCCACTGTGAGAGATGTACGTTGGTGGAGGGTTTGGTCGTTTTGTAACCTTCGGCGTATGATCTCTATGCTTTCTTTCACTGGTACGCTGGTAAATAGGGCAGAGACATCATATGACACAAGGAGTTCATCATGAGCGAGGGTGTAGTTACTCAGTTTTTCCACTAGGTCAGCACTGTTGTGGATGTGATGATCTGTGTGTCCTACGAGAGGTGATAGGATGTCCGCCACAAATCTAGCCGTCTCATACATGATGGAACCTCTGGATGCGACTATGGGACGGAGGGGGACTTCTTTCTTGTGGACTTTGGGTAGACCATAGAACTTGGGGACGTCGGACACAGTTGGGTATAATTTCCTGTACTGTTCTAATGACAGGCGGTCCGTCTCTTTCAGGCGTTTCAGTGTGTCTTTCAGTTTGTTGGAAAACTTGGAAGTAGGATCTTTCTTGAGGCGTTCATATGTTGTAGTATCTTCCAGAAGTTTGCTTGCCTTCTCATAGTACATGGGTCTAGGCATGATGACTGTGGCACGACCTTTGTCAGCTGGTAGGATCATCGTGGCGTGTTCGTTCTTTAAATCCGCCAGAGCCCGTCTTTGGTCCGGTGTTAAGTTGGATTTCGGTAGTTTGGCCTGTTTCATGATTCTGACACAGTCTGATCTTAAGTGTGTGGCTTCTTCTGAATTAGGGCCAATATACCTGCAAGCTGTTTCAATGCTTGTGATGAGGTCTACCACTGGAAGCTTGTTAGGGGCTACGGCGAAATTTAGTCCTTTCTCTAGTACTTCCTGTTCAGGTTTAGTGAGTTGGCGATCTGATAGATTGATCACCCACCTCTCTTTGGTCTTTCTTTTTGTTTCTTCCGGTACAGGTGTAATCTCGCTTTTGTCATTCTGTTGTCTCCTGTTGTTTTTTGATGCTAGAAGTTCGAATTTCTTTCGATGGCGTTGGCGTACTTTGTCCCATTCTATTCGTCGTGTGTTGTTTAGCCACTCTTTGATTTCGGAGAGCATAGCATCTGGTAGTGTGCTAGAGCTCAGTCTTTCCTCGAGGTCTTGGATTTTCCCTTCCAGACAAGTGATGCGGGTGTTGATTTGCTTGATGCGTTCGTTCATGAGTGCTCGTTGTGCCTGATTGATGATATTATTTGCTGCTGTTCCTTTCATCGGAGTTTTGATTTTTAGGCTGGTGGGAAAGACGCCGTGATGTTTGCAGTGCAGTGTGAAGTGTAGATGGTTCCTGAACTTCGCTAGGGAGCGGTGTAATTTCTCTGATTCACGAAAGGTAGTGATGATCGTCCGATCGTAATCGCGAATGAGACGTAGGGGAAGTTTCAACAGTTGGGGGGTAGACATAATGCCACCAATTTTGAAGAACAAGGTCTCCCAACAGTGCAAAAATCGCTACTCACTTTTGTTATTGTTGGTTTTACACCATGTTTTTGTTGTTGTTTTTTGTTTTGTTTTGTTTTTGGGCGGGGGGATGTTTTTGTGTGTGAATAAAACTTGGCATAGTAAATTTCTTCAAATGCTTTCAGCATCCACAATCTGATTGTTCAGTTCTTTTGTTTAAGGTTGCTTCTTCTTCACTCTTTCAATCTCTCACTTCCGCTCTCCCTCTCACTTCTCATTTGCTCCCTCTAGCTCCCATTCACTCTTGTGCCATCCTGCTCTCTCTCTCTCTCTCTCTCTCTCTCTCTCTCTCTCTCTCTCCTCTCTCATACTCTCTCTCTCTCTTTTCTCTCTCTCTAATTTCGTACATTATTAATCATTAATGTGAACGTAAAAATTCTTGCCAGGCGTTGTTAGATGGGTACACTACATTAAAATATCCATTCACTGATGAAGCCGAGGTAAAAATGGATGCTCTAAAATGTTGATTACTAAATAGTCATTCCCATTCTACTAAATCTGCTCCTGGTCATCTTTACCTGATTATGTACATGTATAAAATCAACATACTGTTCGCGTTTGACATCAAAACATAAGCACATTTTCTTGTGTCTACGGTGCTCCAGGTAACGGTATTCAACTAAGGTGGATTAAAACAAATCTCTGGGTGTCCGCATTTAGCTCTCAGAATGATTTTAAAACATAGCAAGAATCGCAGCAAATACATCATCAAATGTGCTAATAAGTTCCATTCAGGATGTTGCTGGATACAAACAACAGTAATGGTTAATAAGACAACAAAGCATCCCAGGCAGCACAAGCCAACCAAACAATAGCACTGGTTGCTTGGGACGCCAGATGTGACTCCATCAAAGCATTGAGACCTCTTGCTGTGAGAGTTTCAGCTCTGTGCCAAAAGAGGTGGTCATGCCCGCTCTGAATTTCAAACTGCAAAGGACCATTTGCACCAGAAACATACAGCTCGGCGCCATACTGGAGGAGAATTTGGACTGTCTGACTGTGACCAACACGGCTTGCTGAACAAAGAGCTGTATCTCCATATGTGTCTACAGAGTTGATGTTGGCTCCTGACTGCAGAAGTAGGGTCACAACATTCGGGAAACCCTTCTTACAAGCTGCGTTGAGTGGAGTATCACCGCTTCTGTCTGCTATGTTGATGTCAGCGTGTGCCTCGAGTAGAACTTCGAGGATGTCCACATAATTCCTTCTGGCAGCTTTGAGGACAGGAGTGGCACCTTGATTATCTGCTTGATTGACGTCTGCTGCGTGCCTTAGTAGTATTCTGACTACTTCCAACTTATTGCAGCAACAAGCGATGGAAAGTGGTGTCCTGCCCTTACAGTCCTGGAAGCCTATACTGTTAGGAAAACGAACCACAAGCTCCTGTACAACTTGATCATTCCCCCAAAAACTTGCCCAGTGTAAAGGAATGTGTCCTGACTCATCTCTTGCCCATGGGCTTGCACTGTAAGTGAGCAGCAAGCGCACCAAGTCTGTATTACCAATTGAACAGGCTATATGAAGAGCAGTCACATTTTTAATGCTTCGTGAATCCACGCCGATAATATATCTGAATTTCACAAGAAGGAAGATAGCAACACTGTGGTTGTTTCCCAAACAAGCAAGGTGGAGAACTGTCAACTGATCTGTGGTTCTCCAGTTGATACATGCCCCTTGCAACATAAGTCTATGGACATCACAAATTCTTCCATTCAGACATGCTGTGAACAGGTTTTTTTTTAGTCTTACTCTGTTTTCCATGATTTCTTTCCTGTCCTGGAACACACACACACACACACACACACACACACACACACACACACACACACACACACACACACAAACACACACACACACTCACTCACTCACTCACACACACACACACACACACACACACGCACACACACAGACACTCACACACAGACAGACAGACACACACACACACGCACACACACACACACACATAAATTATTATACATATCTATACATATATAATTATATATATACATATATATATATATATATATGTATATATATATATACATGTATATATGTAATATACATATATAGAAAACTCTCTTTGTCGTGTGTGTGTGCATAGGCCTATGTGTGTGTTATCATCATCATTTTACTGAATACATGTTTACCCAGTTAAGTCACTGAAGAATTTGGAACATGGCAGGCATCAATATCAACAGTAGTGTGGTGAAGTGTTACAATGAAACAATGTAAGAGACTCGTATGTTTCCTCAGGTGGGCATCTAGTTTGGGGAGAAGACGTAAAAATTACAGTTTATCCCCTCAGAGGTGACTGAATACATCTAAAATATTTTGTATGAGGTTGAATAAAAACGTAACAAGACAGACACTTAATACTGGCCACAATGGACAGTCCGTCTTCAAATATAAAAGAACTGATGGAACATAATCGTGAAAATGAAATGTTTAATGTTTCATGGAAATAAAACAAAATGTAACAAAAAATGAGTACTATTCAACTGGCAGAGTACTACATTTTATCAAATCACCAGTAATGTAAGCAGAAATTAGAATTAGGATTTAGAGATCTGGTACACTCAGCGTTGCAAAAGGCTTTACGACATATGGAAAATTAAGCCCATACCATTAGAATGACTTCAGCAGCAAGATGGACAGTAACCATGTCAATGTTTATGTCGTGAATGATGATTGAACATCAAAACATAAATCTGAGGCTCTGTCAATTTAGGCCCCTAAACCTGAGTTCATAAATGTGTTATGTGGTAGAGATCTCATTTCACATATGACCAGCGTTATGAGCGTGGTGCTATTCTTGCCTTTACTGTCGTACCTCTCTGAAAAGGGTCAGGGACCCATTTACAGCTGAGTGGACTATAGAAACAGAATATACACCGTTTTTGCTGTTTTTAAATCAGACTCAAAACCGGCACAGTCCTTTACTTACGATTACAACATTTTACATGAGTTAGTATTCAAGTCCTAGCATAACCAGGGTTAAAGAGAAGAAACATCATGAATATTGAGGAACACAGTAAACAGAACAGATTGAAGAAAACATTCCAATAACCCTAAGGTTGTAGGGGAGTGATGTGGTTGAGATCTCAACTTTTCCAAAGGCCAGCATTATATGAGGATAATGTCCATCTTGTCTCCTTCACCGTTTTACCTTAACTAATGTTCAGCAAAGTCAGGCACCCATTTACAGCTGAGAAGGTTGGTGGCCACAAGCAAATATCATGAAGCTCCCCCAAACATAGTTTGCATTCTCATAAAGACTCGTGGAAACAGAATGGAAGGCAAGTGCTTGATACAGAAAACAGGAAAACTAACAAACAAACAAAGAAACAAACAAGCAAGCAAGCAAACAAACAAACAACAACAAGAAAACCTAATTTTCATTAACCAGAAGAACAAGAAAATCAATGTAAGCGCATCTCCAACAAGACAACACAAAACAAAACAAGCGCAAATTTTCGGCCAACTAGCCTTTGTCAAGCGCGAACGCACGGTCACAGACAAATCACAGACACCAAACAATGGATAATAAAAACGGGACTAAAAACTTCCCTGCCGCCTCGTCCAGTGGGTAAGAGATGGAATGCCCATGTCATCATGAGCAGTAGTAAGAAAAGGGGAGAGGGGAGGCAACTGTGATGTCAAAAGGGAAGTGAGATAAGTTCTGCAATTTTGAGAAGTGGCCATGCTATATCGGTATAGCCCTGTTCTGAAGAAGGCACAGGGCAAGAGCCAAGAGATAAGGGAGTAGATTGTGCCCGGTGCCAAGAATCTGGTAGGCGTGGGAACAGGAAGAGACATGAAACGGCATGTCTGAATTTTGTTACTCATGGTTTGTCGTTAAGACCATGTGGTTTGCGTGTTCCAAGTTTATTTATGAGGTGGGATTCTCTGTCTTTCCTGTCTATGGTGCTGTTATTGTGTAGAAGCCACAGACCTTTCACTCGGATGTCATTGATTGAGTGGTCTGATTGGTTGAAGTGATTGGGGATAGTTTTATCCCTTTGGTGGCGGATATCAGCCAAGTGTTCTTTGAAACGTGTGTCAAGAGTGCGTCCAGTTTCACCAATATACAATTGGGAACATTTAGAGCAGCTGATCAAGTAGACAATGTTATAAGTTTGACAGTTGAAATGTTTTGTAATTCTCATATGAGATTTGGGGCCTTTGACTGTGGTGGCTGAGCACAAGAAAGGACAAGTCTTGCATTTAGGTTTGTTGCATGGAGAGGTTCCTGGAGGTTGGCTGACTGGTTTGCTGAGATTGGAATGCACCAGCAAGTCGCGGAGATTGGTGTCTCTCTTGTAGACGAGCAAAGGGCGCTTGTCAAAGGTTTCACCTGTAGTGGGACTGGATCGCAAAATGTTCCAGTTGGACAAGATGATCCTTTTTATGAGGTGCACGGACGGGTGGTAAACTAGACTGAGGACTGGCCGATCCTCTGTGACAGCTTTGGGCTTTGAATGGAGGGCATTTGGCCGAGAGACAGAGCTGACTTTTTTCCGGGCTTCATTGATGACCTCGGGTGGGTAATGTCTGCGCAGGAAAAATCTAGTCATTTCAACTGCTTTGTTCTGAAAATTGTCTTCGTCTGAGCAGAGGCGTCGTAGTCTCAAGAACTGCGAGTAGGGAATGCTGTTTCTGGTGTTGGAAGTGTGAGATGATTGGTAGTCCAGGTAGGAATGTGAATCTGTAGGTTTGTAGTGGACTGTAGTGACTAGTTGTTCAGATTGAAGGGAAACTTCGATATCCAGGAAGCTTATGGATGTGTTTGAAATTTCATATGTGAACTTGATGGATGGGTGAAACGTTTGAACGTAGTGGATGAATTGTAAAAGTTGGTCATGATCGAGGGATGTCATGCCAATGCAATCGTCTATGTATCTTTTGTATAATTCAGGTTTGGGTTTCTTGTATTGTTGTAGGATATGTTCCTCCAAATATCCCATGAATAAGCAGGCATAGCTGGGGCCCATCTTAGTACCCATGGCGACTCCGCTAACTTGCCAGAACGTCTCATCTCCGAACGAAAATGTGTTCATGGTGAGAACCAGTTCGGCAAGTCGGACAAGGGTTGAAGTGGACAATGTTTGGTCACGTCGTTTGTCCAGAAAATGTTGGAGAGCTTTTAACCCGTCGGAGTGGGGTATGCTGGTGTACAGAGAGGTCACATCCAAAGTGAACAGGTATTGGGGTTTGAAGGTGTGGTCTTCATTTAATATTTGAATCAGATCCAATGTATGGTTAGTGTCTTTGATGAAGGTAGGCAAAGCCTGGACTATAGGTTGCAAAATGTGGTCAAGAAACTGAGAAATGTTTTCAGTGGGGCAGTTGCAAGCTGACACGATAGGACGGCCAGGATTGTTGGCTTTATGTATTTTGGGAAGTAAATAAAAAAGTGATTGGACTGGAAGTTGTTTGATGAGTAGTCTGGCAGTGGGGGGCAGCTGCTTAGAGGTTATGAGATTGTTGATAAGTTTGGATATCTTGGCATGATTGGTCATGTGGGCAGGTTGGTCCAACTTTTTGTAGAAGGCGTGATGGTGGAGTTGTTTCTGGGCTTCCTTGATATACAGATGTCTGTCCCAGACTACAATTGCACCCCCCTTGTCTGCTGGTTTGATGACAATGTCGTCTCTGTTTTTCATTACCTTTGTCGTTTAACTGTTCGGTCTTGTGTTCTGTTCAGTGGGTCTCCTGACAACTGCAATGGACATCACACTCCTGATCCCATTTGTACGAACTCTTCATATCTGAGCTGTTATCAAACTGTTACATTCTCGTG
>JAPXFY010006091.1:7500-13468 GCA_030674185.1 Monoplex corrugatus
TCGTGAGTTTTACCTCCACCTTGGAAACAAACATCCGTCCGCAATCGAAATCGTTCCCAGAGCCTAGATGATTATCCCTTTGGGATGGCGATAAGAGGAGAAAAGAGAGAGAAAGAAATGTCATGGATCCAGCTATTTATGTGTGTTGGGACATGTGAGGTTCCCCTGGATGCTGCTGTACGCCTAATGGTCCTATCTGTAAAAAGGTGTATCACAAAACGTCTGTGATGAAAGATTAAACGATTCTGTGTGAAGGATAATACACACACATTTTGCCATTTTTCTCCTTGCTGAACGCCAAGTGTGGAAAGCTGTCTATGTTTCTCTGTCTCTGTTTCTCTGTCTCTGTCTATGTTTCTCTGTCTCTGTCTCTGTCTCTATCTCTGTCTGTCTCTGTCTCTGTCTCTGTCTCTATATCTCTCTGTCTGTCTCTGTCTCTGTCTCTATCTCTGTCTCTGTCTCTCTCTGTCTGTCTATGTCTCTTTATCTCTCTCTCTCTGTTTCTTTCTCTATTCCTCTCAGACTCTGTCTCTCTGTCTGTCTATCTGTCTGTCTGTCTCTCTGTCTGTCTCTGTCTCTGTCTCTGTCTGTCTCTCTCTCTCTCTCTCTCTCAATCTTTCCCTTTGTCTCTGTCTCCCTCTGTCTCAGTCTCCCTCTGTCTCTGTCGATCTTTCTCTCTCTCTCTCTCTCTCTCTCTCTCTCTCTCTCTTTCACTGTCTTTCCCCCCCCCCTCTCTCTCTCTTTCTCTCTCCCACCCCTCTCTCTCACTATATCCCCCTCTCTCTCACTCTCTCTTCCTCTCCCTCTCCCATTTCCTCTCTCTTCTCTCTTTCTCTTTCTCTCTTTATCTTCTCTCCCCCCCCCCTCTCTTTTTCTTTCTCTCTCCCCCTCTTTCTCGATGTAGGTTTGTGTGTGTGTGTGTGTGTGTGTGTGTGTGTGTGTGTGTGTGTGTGTGTGTGTGTGTGTGTGTTTGTGTGTGTGTCTGTGTGTGTGTGTGTGTGTGTGTGTGTGTGTGTCTGCGCACACGTGCGTTTGTGTGCGAGTGTGTGTGTGTGTGTGTGTGTGTTCGTTCCTTGATTTAACGTCTTTTCACTATAAGTGATATTAGACGGGTAAAAATGGCATGGAGGATGATTTTTTTTTTTTTTTTTTTTTTTTTTTTGGGGGGGGGGGAGGGGGGGGGGAGGGAGAGGGGACAGAGGGGAACAGAGTAAGAGACGGGGAAAAAAAAAATTAAAAGGAATCGGCAAGGTTTTTAGAAAAAGGATATGGATGAACAGAGAAATGAAACTAGAACAACGCTAACATTAAATGTAAAAGAAAACATCGTCATAAAAAACGAAACAAAACAAAATAAAATAATAATAATTAAAATAATAACCTTAAAGTAACGCATTAACAGGACTGTGAACCAATGATTCTGAAATTTTAACTAACAGAACTTGATCTGATATTACTTCTTTAAAATGCTTTTCAAGATAGTTTCCTTGTGTAAACATCTTTGGTAAGAAATAACGAAGCTTTCTGCAGTAAAACAAACAGTGATACAATGTGAATTGTTCACCGCAAATACATAAAACGTTTTTACAATATTTAGTTTTCAAAGCGTTCATTTGAATACGAAAATATGTGGTAACAATTGATCTCAAATGATATAACGAAGAATACTGAATTTTTTTACAGATATTTTGAACTGAAAGTTTGATTCTTTTTTGGGACACAAATTTTTCATTTAAATGTTCATGAAATCGAATCCATGATGCTAATTCTAGCGAGTTGTAAGCTTCATTTACCGAGGTGTTAACATGTAATTCTATGGAATTTTCAGAATTGAGTGCACCGGATTTAGCTGCTCTGTCAACTACGTTGTTGCCTTGAAGACCAACGTGAGAAGGCACCCAGCATAAACTGATTTCCGAGCCATTTATCTTTAAACAGTGTATTAGATGATTTGCCTCAATTATTAAATCAGGTCTTGTGTCTGTATCAAAAGACTGTAAGGCATATAATACAGATTTTGAATCAACAAAGAGAACTACTTTGAAAGACACAGGCCGAAGGCTTATTAAATAATGCAACGCTTGAACAACAGCGACCAGTTCTGCTGTATATATAGATACATTTGTCCCAATGAAAAAAGACTTTTTAATGTTAAATTCTGGAACATAAAACGCTGCTCCAGCACTCTGATTTGCTAAGACTGACCCATCGGTAAAAATGTGGAGGTGGGTACGGTACTTTTCATCGATGTGTTCACAAACTGTGGATAGCGTAATGTTGACATTATCATCTTTTTTAACGTCTGCATAATCGAGATCAAACGTGGCCTTTAGCATTTCCCATGTAGGGATAGGCGTTAACATTGGTTTTTTGGCTATTTCATCCATAGTTATGCTGGATTGTTTGATCAGGTCAGATATGTAAGTTGCGGTTGTAATTTGTGATGAAATGTCTTTTGCTCGTTTTGGAAAGTCAATATCAGACCTGATTTTAATTTCTTTGCTCACAAAATTATTCGCTTGTGAAGTAGTTCTAATTGCAAACTTTGCTGTAGCTAGCTCACGATGGTTGTTTAGAGGTAGAATTCCAGCAGCTTTGTACGTTACCAGAGTAGAAGCATGAGTTGGTACACCTAGTGCAATTTTAAGACTTTTGCAGTCCAAGTTCTGAATCTTTTTTAGTAAATATTTAGGTGCATTGAAAAAAAATTTCTTGCGCGTAGGATAATTTAGACCTGACCAGCGCTGTTGCCAGATGAATCAGTATATTTGTATCCATTCCCCAGGGTAATTTGCTTATTATCTTTAGAAAATTTAAGGTTTTTCGTGCTTTTGTTAAAATATAATCAAAATGGATATTCCAGCTTAATTTCGACGTGATGTAAACTCCCAGAAATTTTACGACCTGTTTGTAATTTAACACATCACCAAGCAATTTGAAAGTAGGTAAGTTATTTGAGTTACCACCAGGATCAAACAGCATCATGTTAGTTTTTTCTGCCGACAATGACAGACCATTTTCTAACATATAGTTTCCAAGGTTATCAAGATCAATTTGATACAACTTCCTGATGTAATTCCGTGTTCTCTGTGGAGTTGTCTTTTTTAAAGTGATATTCATCCAAGTACATATATCATCAGCATACTGTACTAAAACAACACGATTTGAAAGAGCTTTAGGAAGATCCTGTATAAGGATATTAAACAAAATAGGTGCTATCACTGAACCTTGTGGAATCCCCATGTCAAGGCATCGTGAAGTAGAATAACTAGCTCCCACTCTAGCCCGTATTGTTCTATTAGCTAAAAAAGATTTAATGTAATTGTACATATTACCAGATAAACCAACAGATTTTAGCTTGAACAATAGACGTTTATGCCAAACTTGATCGTAAGCTTTTTTTACATCAAAGAAAGTAGCTAAAACACTTTTTCTGCGGGCAAACTGTTGTTTGATCTGAGTTGTAAGTTTAACCAGGTGTTCAACTGCAGATCTCCCTTTTCTAAAACCCGCCTGGTTTACCGGAATAACATTATTTTTATCACAGTAGTGTAAAAGTCTGTTTAAGATCAATCTTTCCATTAGTTTGCTCGTGTGGGACGTCAAAGCAATGGGTCTGTAACTGTTTTTATCAGTTTTCGATTTTCCTGCTTTTAATATCGGTATAACTATAGACTTTTGCCAGATTTGTGGTACAGTTCCGTTAACCCAGCATTTCTGCAGAATTTTGTGTAGGAAAATAAGATAGTTTTCAGGGAGATGTTTAATCATTTCAGTCGAAACTGCATCAACACCTACCGAACTCGTTTTGTTGTGTAGAGACAGTATTGTGTTTTTTAGCTCTTCTAAGGTGATTGGAGAATTAAACCAGAGATCATTCTGAGGTATTGGATCAGTGTAGATTGGGTTGTTATCTTCCATTTCTCTGTGATGTTTGCAGTCTGAAGATAAACCTTCAACTTTACTGTTTTTAGCAAATAATTCCACAAAAGTTTCTGCTTTGTCCATGTCTGAAGGAAATGTGTTACATGTTTCTATTATTATCGGACACCTTTGTAGGTTGGTTCCATTCTTCATTTGATTCATTTTCGTCCAGACTTTATGAAAATCTTTGAAATCTGAAATTTGTTTTGTGCAGAATGATGCCCAATAATCTTTCTTTGCTTCAGCGATGGTTTTGTTACATTGGATGTTAGCTTTTTTCATTTCCACATGATCTTCAGGTTTCCGGCTTTTGATGTAGATTTTGAATTTCTCCCTTTTATATTGAACTGCTTTCTCACATGCCTTTGTCCACCAAACATTACCCAATCGATTATTCGATCTAGAAGTTTTGAGTTTCGGAATTGATATGTCTGCAGTGTGTGTGTGTGTGTGCGTGTGTGTGTGTGTGTGTGTGTGTGTGTGTGTGTGTGTGTGTGTGTGTGTGTGTGTGTGTGTGTGTGTGTGTGTGTGTGTGTGTGTGTGTGTGTGTGTGTGTGTGTGTGTGTGCTAAGTCGTTTGCGTTTATTCTCTGTTGTGTTTTGCATGCGCTTGACAAAGTCCAGATAGCTGAAGATTTGCGCCTGTCTTGTTTTGTTACAAATTAACTACGCTGTCTGCTTCTGTTTTTTTTTTTGGTTTTTCTTGTTCGTATTTAGATTTTGTGCAATAAATCAACTAAATTTGATTAAAATAGATAGTTTCCTCCATGTGGGTGAAATTGTGTGCTTGTGCGTGTGTGCGTGCGTGTATGTGTGTCTGTGTGTGTGCGTGTGTGTGTGTGTGTGTGTGTGTGTGTGTGCGTGTGTGTGTGTGTGTGAGTGAGTGTATTGGTCTTTGCGCGCGTGTGTGCGTGTGTGTTTAAGAATGCGCGCGCGCACGCTCGTGTGTGTGTGTGTGTGTGTGTGTGTGTGTGTGTGTGTGTGTGTGTGTGTGTGTGTGTGTGTGTGTGTGTGTAAGCGGGCGTGCGCGCGTGTGCGTGTTGTTTTTGAACTCAGTTCTGCTGTCATTTTACATCACTCTGGTATGTATGTAAGCGTGCATGTGTGTGTGTGTGCGTATGAGTGTGGTCTTGCTGTAAAGTGAGAGGGCTGAGAAGCTCCATATCTGTCGAAAGATATATAGAAGGTGTACTTGACTTTTCTTTATGCAAAGGCTTCTGATGTCTTCGTCTGCGCTGCTATCTTTGCCACCCCCACCCCCACCCCATCCCCCACCGTTGGCAGTAGTTGTTCAGTCACTGAGCCAGAACAAGGGAGGTCACTCCACCATCTCCCACCCTCCTCTGGTGAAGTGACCACACCATGCCCATCCACTGGCAGCCCTAATAAATCACGGATATCATAGACTCTCAGTTTGAATTGACCTGAGGGGTGAAAGCGATGGGTGAAACCGAAACTGATGTTACGACGAAGATCAGGGCGCCAAAGGTCACATACACGAATTTGGGAAAGACAATTTTAGTGATGCCATGATGATTTCGTGGTAATAGAGATGAGAACATGATGCTATGGAGTTCCATTTAGGTTTAAGACTCGTGACAGGGTTCTGCTCTACGCTTTTACTACCATAATACATTTGTGGTCAACCAGGCCTGAAAGATGCAAACACCTGCATGGTTGGTCAGTCATGATTTATGGCTGCGAAGCCTGGACTCTGAGAAAAAAAAAAAACTGATTGCAGAAGAACTGAGACAACAAAGATGTGGTTTTATCGGAAACTACTACGCATCAAATGGGCAGATAGAACAACTAATGAAGTGTCCTACAGGAACTTGATGCCACCAGAAAACTACTAGCAGACATCAACAAGAGAAGACTAAAATACACTGGCCATGTGTCATGCAATAAGAACACGGACCTCATGGCAACCATCTTTCAAGGAAAATCAGAGGCAAAAGGGGAAGAAAGGCAGACCTCCAATCTCATACATAGAGAACATACCATCATCAGTGGCCTAAATATTCAAGACATTGACCACAAAGGTC